>WSZQ02065414.1:0-27540 GCA_019419845.2 Weissflogia rhopalogaster
ACTATACGTACTTAAATCCTCATCAATTTCATGCCGGACAATTGAGACACTCTCCCTGTTAGATTAGTAGGCCTGCTCAAAATAAATTTAAATGGAGCTATTGAGGAAACGTATTTATCTTAGTTATTTGCAAACATATGTGAAACGCCTGGCATTTATCGTCTGCAATGAACAATATTGTCTTAGCCAGGCGCACCTAACATTAATAAGACTTTCGTCTTACAATTAGAAAATTATACACACTCTGTTCAATTAGCAATTATATAAATCGTGTTTGCGTGTTTTGCATATTTACTCGATTAGCATTACATTTAGGTTCAATCTAGTTCGTAACGGACTTAAGTCGCTCGAAATGTGCGTGAAATGCCTTATCAATAGTCTTACAGCATCAAAACGAGGTATTGGTATAGAGTTGCGTCGTAATTTGCCGGTTATCTATGTTAATATAGCCAATAACTACACATTAAAGGCTTGTGGTGGGGCTTGGGTTTCCGGGAAGGTCGCCGGACGCATAATTTAACCGTGTTGAAGTTCACCCTTCATTCCTGCAGCAGCTGCGGAGAAGCAGCAGAGAGAGCAAAATGCGAGCCAATGCGGACAACGCACCACTCTGGCAGCGTTATTGGAAATTTCGCATACTCGGCAAAATACCACTCCAACGATATTATGAAATACCTGCGCGCAATAGTCCTCAGTAGGACGAGCAATAAAAACATTAACAGGAACAAGCAGGTAATAATACTACATTGTTTCACGGCGGCAAATGTCAAGTTGTTCAGGAATGATTTTTTTTAATTAAGTGGCGCTATATCGAAAATTGTTCTCTATGAAGTTATCGTATTACATAGAGAGTAGAGAGGAATCACAACAAGAAAATACTAAAAGAAAAATAACAATAAATAAATACACATTAGAGCACCAGAATAATCACTTCTCATACTGCTCTCCCCCTCCTTCTTACATTTACTAATGTGGTGATTGACGCTAGTTCAGATACCCGAAATTCGTGGGTATTCCTGGGAAAACCGACATAAAACTTCGGTTCTCTCCTTGTAATTCCCTCTTGCACTTGGTTATTTCTTGTCTTTCTTGGTGCAACCGTCGCAATTATACCTTATAACTCCTTTCACCCGATTCAAACCAAACTATCAGCCCTAAATTCATTCATTCATAGATTAGTAAATACGCCCATGTTATCCACAAATTTCGATTTTGGAACTACAAACAATAAGGTATATAGTAAGTTTTCAATTGTATGTTTTCATAGGCTCTGAGTCTACCCCCACTCCTGCAATTCAAGACTCAACTTTGTTCCTGTTATTTTTTATAATATAGGAAATAGAAAACCAAAATACAATCTGTTTTGGTACTTATCTTAAGTACTCTTGAGTGAATTCTTTTAGCTTATAGCATATGCAAATATCTAACAGATAACACGTGTGCGCATGTGCAAGTCGCACATGTTGCATACTAAACAAGTCGTCAGGTCGTGTCGTGAGGAGATAATCACGGTGTGTACGTACCTACTTGCCTTGCATGATCGCGAAATACGAGCGCAACTATTCATTCCTAGGTAGCTCTTAACAAGTGGCGTTAAGTAACTGAGCGCTCTTCGCGTTCTGCTAACAAACCAAAGGACGAATAAAATGATAACGATGAGGGGGCCCATAAATGATGAATAGAGAAAGACGTACAGGGAATTGGGAATGCTCTTTTAGTAGTCGCGCGTCTCTCGCGGGGTATTATGTTATAAATATGGCGGTGAAACTCGAACTTGATGACGAGATGAAGAACGTCCTCGTGCTGCTTCTTGAACTTGCTGCAACTGCTTTGCATTTGCAGTCGGTATATTCTTGGAAATGTTTTAGAAGTTTGCTAGAGTTTCATATTTTCTACAATTGCCGGCGTGTATGCGTCCTTTTCATCCACTTTCTACGTTTTGTGTACAACTTTGTTTTGCAAAACCAACGGCGTAAAATCCGATCTCATGATATTCTATTTTCCTCTGCGCACTTGGCGGGCACGTAACTCCGTAACTTCTTCTGATACGCGATATGCGTTATTATGTTGCTCGAGAAACTGGTTCAACTTTATCCCGAGTTTTATATTAACTCGTTGCCAAGTGAGCAGTCGACGATATTTGATTTTTTTTTGTATTTCACGTCTCTTTGATTTTATCTCGTCCCAACTTCAACAACTGTAGACAAATGGGTTCAACTTCCTCGTAATAAGTACGTTTAAGGTTTCACTGGTAACATAATCTCTTACAGTCTGGGATACATCAGTTTCGTACAGCAATGTAGCTAATTTCACCCTGCAATTTGCAAAAAGTTTGCGGGAAAATACCGGAAACGGGCAGAAATCTGAGGAAAGCTTTGGTTTTGCATAGAACGAGTAAAATAAGAAATATCCGGCGTAAAAAAAGCTGGGCAAAAAATCACAGCGTTGCGTGTGCCTTCACTTCCCTAAGCTAATAGAAACACATTGAGTCTTGAGAACACTCGCCGAGGTTTATCCGTTTTCTACCAGTTCACAGTACCTTTACCTGAGTTCCACCTTTCCGATCAGCTCTCCTCATTTCATTTCTTTGGCACCGGTCTTCCTTTAGCTACCGGCACTCATGGCGAAGTGGAGTGTACAACATTTTGCCGAAAAAAGCATTTGACTTTTCCAACAGTAGCAACAATGTTGCTTGTTATTGGTTCAACAATCAAAAAAACACCCGACAGTTTTCGTCCGAGGGCGGTTTATTGGTTTATGAGAGACATGATTATACCTCAAAAAGGACGAAGAAGAATTTTAAGCGTAAAACAACGGCGCTGATATATTATTAATAATAATAATATGATTAATATGATTAATTATGATTAATAATAATATGATATATTATTAATAATAATATATCGTTCCTAGTGTTTTGTTGTAATTTTCACCCTGATTCGATTGATACATTAATAAAAAATATCAAAAAAACAATAAATTATCCATAATTTGATGTATGAATGAAAATTTTATTAATAATTTGCAGTTATACTAATAATTTAATGATATTAAATATTACAAAGGCTATTGTCGGCATTGTTGTAAAGTCAAATGCGTTTTCGGCAAAACGTGCACCACCGGTTTGCCGCAAGCCACATACCCTCGTGTCGACTGGACTAAACTGTAAATACATAGCAATTCTTTTTTTTCTTCAAGAAAAAGTCAAGACAGCGTATATGTATATACAGAAAAAAACCTCTTATAAAGATGGCGTGAGTGCGTGTAATTTACTCCGAAAATTAGGCAACAGTCATTTTAACTTAAAAGCGGAACTTAATATTCTAAAATCTTTTCACAGGGTTTAATTAAAAATATATTAATAATAATCAGCAGGTAGTAAAAAAAGGTCTTGAGATTCTTCACCTAGAGATAGAAAAAGGGAAAAAGTAATTACACTCCGGTGATTTAGGTAGATTCGTTCCTTGGACCTGTTTTATTACCTTTGCTACATTTTTACCTTTTCGCTTATACCTACGTGCCCTATTCATAGTCTATTCATGAATGTGAGAAGGTTCTCGTTTGAATTTCTGCATCATTAAGGCAGGTTTCTTCAGTTTTGGGCAATTTTCCGTGCAATCGTCATGGAAAACAACCCTCTAGGGAGTCGTGCGAACGTAATTCAACCTCGTTTTACGCCCGGTGTGCGATGTCGAAAAGGACTGCCTGCCATTACGGCACGATGGCGGTAATTAAAACGGACTTGATTGACACATACCGTAAGCGGCATAGTGTTCTCACTCCGTGGCGATGGTTTTTCACGATCTATTCCGATTGCCGGGTCGATAATTTGCAAGCAACGCAACGCCCAGGAAAGTATTCGCTTCATTTCATTCACCACTCACTGGAACTAGTCACCTGAACTATGGACTAGTAGCGAGACTATTCATGGCTCGCTTACAGTATATAGATCTATTCTCGCTCGAAGGAGACGCAAGAAATTACTGACAGGAACGAACGTAGACCAAGTTTCCGTTAGAATAACTTGTACCATCGCGCATACATGCGATACCAAGACTGAGAAGAGTGGCTTTGAATATTTATGAACTCGTTGAAATTTCCTTTAGTTCCTTTGGTGATCACACCAGTTACAATCCACGACAATCCATTCTAACTGTTATTATTCTTTGCAGATTATAATGCAGCCCAGTTAGCAATGCTGCTGAATAATGACCGCCCACGCATCACATCGACCAATGCGCACTCGTGTTCGAGCCGGTAGGCTCTGCCCTCTTCAAGTTTGGCTCCTCCTGGTAACGCTCCATGCATGCACGGGGTATTTACTGCTCGTCACCGAGGACCAACATCCCGGCGATCTCATCTTCGACGCGTCGGTGTATAAGCTCGGCTCGGAGCGCGATTACAAAATCAATTTGGAACGTTCAGCTTCGTTCGTCACACGTCTGCTGCACGTCGATTTCAACAATGGCCGCGTCACGCTAAAGCAACGCCTCGAATGCAATTCGCTCTACTATCCGAATTTATTCACGGTCCACATTGACTCCACGTCGAATCGTCTGCGCGATATAGACTATTACAGCCTCCCGCTGCGGATATTCATAGTCGGCAAAGAATGCTCTAAAGATGATGAAGACGAGAGTTTGGAGGCAGGGCTAGGCGTCGAAGGGCAGTCCCTTAGAAGGAGGAGGAGCACATCATTCAATCCATTCCTACATCGCGCACATCCTAATGTACGGACGCGGATTAACGAAGCAAAGCAATGGATTTCCGAAACGTATGCGTCATTTGCCATTCCCACTACGGATAAATGGAAGAAGATTTGCTTGAGGAAATCCCAGTTTATTAATTCCATCTCAGCGTTCCTACCACAGACTATCTCCAAAACATGCGAAGTGGATTTTATTGACGTGAGTGATCAACGCTTTAAAATCGAGCGTTCCCAAGGTGATTTAGTTGCCGCTGAAGATGTGTGTATCAAGGAGCCACTTTGGAAAGTGGTTATCTTTTTTACCACTCGATGTTCAGATCCAAGAGTCCTGGATTCGGATCACAGACTCAAAATTGTCTACCATCATCAAGTTTTTAATGATACAGACATTGCTAGACGCGTACGAAGAGAGCTGCGCAATCAAAGTCCATTTTTCGAACAGCATTTGTACGTTGTAAGCGTCCTAGAGGAATGTGAGCCAGGCATCATTGTTACAACGCTAAAGGCAAGAGATCCAGAGAATTCCCCGGTAATGTACTCGATGGGTTCACTACTGGATTCACGAACGCAGAGTATGTTTGAGATTGATTCGAAAAGTGGTGTAGTCACAACGAAGGTCCAACTGGATAGGGAGTTGGTAGATGTGCACTATTTCCGAGTCACTGCAACGGATGACAGTTTCCCACCGAGGAGTGGCACCACAATGTTGCAAATCAACGTGCTGGATGCCAACGATCATACCCCGGCGTTCGAAATGAATGAGTACGATGCCAGTGTGCGGGAAGGAGTGAGTTTCGGGACTACTGTTATTACGCTGAAGGCCACAGATCAGGATATTGGTAAAAATGCTGAAGTCGAATATGCCGTGCAGAGTGTCAACGGTGGGGGTATTAGTACGGCGGAAGAAGACAATAATGCTTTCAAAATTGATGCCAAAACTGGAGTTATTACAACGAGGACTGCACTGGATCGAGAGACCACTGAAGTTTATACTCTGATTGTCACGGCGACGGATCAAGCAACGCCTGCAAGTGCTAGAAGAAGTGCTAGGTAATTTATTCGGCCTTGTTCCAATACCTATATGACCTAAATCGTTTCACTAACCAGTTTCAAACAAAAGCTCAATCAATGCTAAGTCATTTCATCCATCCAGCCAAATCCATCGTCTCCTCTTCTGCTCTTCTTCTCCTTCCAGATTTTTCTTACCATATACAAACTGCTCCCAATTTCACTCAATGACCTTCCCAACCTAATTTCCAGACTCCATCCAAGGTTCGTCTACTCTGCCTCCATTCCTTTACACTCCCGTATCAGATGTTCCCAAGGATCTGCTCCGCAATCATACAAGACCCACACTTCCACCCCATACATCAGTGTTGGCTCCACGCACGCATTCCAGATCCTTAACACACTTCTGCGTCCTGTCCCTTTCGTAACACTTCATACAACTCACTCACATACACGTTTCCAATTCAATTTCTAGTGCAAGCGTTGTAATCCGCGTTCTTGATGATAACGACAACTATCCACAATTTTCGGAACGAGCCTACACTGCCACCGTCAACGAAGATATCAACTGGAGTGAGAATCCCGTCGTGGCTCATGTAAAGTAAGTCAAATTAATTTAAGTCTGAGAAAATAGGTACTCATCTAGGTAATGTTTGATCTGCTCCAAAAGGGCTACTGATGCTGATCAAGGGAACAACGCTGCCATACGCTATGCGATCATCGGAGGGAATACTCAAAGCCAGTTTACGATCGACAGTTTAACCGGCGATGTCACACTAGTAAAACCTTTGGATTACGAGACTATAAGGTCCTATCGATTGGTAATTCGTGCCCAAGATGGCGGTAGCCCTGCAAGGAGTAACACCACGCAGCTTTTAATTAACGTGAAAGATGTCAACGATAACGCTCCGCGCTTTTACACCTCATTGTTCCAAGAAAGTGTCTCGGAGAGTGTTTCGACCGGTTATAGCATAGTTAAAGTTCAAGCGTACGATGCCGATGAAGGAGCTAACGCTGATATTAAATATACTATATCGTCACAGGACGCGCAAGGTATGTCCACGGAAGATATACCCTTAGCAGTCGACTCTCATACCGGGTGGATCTACACTACAAAGGAACTAGACCGGGAAGAACACCCGAAATATAGTTTTCAAGTAATTGCTAGCGATCAAGGGAATCCTCCACAGTCAGCGAGTGCGAGTATTGTCATCACAGTTCAAGATGTCAACGATAACAACCCAGTCTTCGATCCGAAGATCTACGATTGTGTTGTAGCTGAGGATGACTCTCCGGGTACACCCGTCACTTCTGTGACAGCAACCGATATCGACGAGGATACCAGGATACACTATGAAATTACAAGTGGTAACACCCGGGGACGATTTTCGATAACCTCCCAAAATGGCCGCGGGCTCATTACGGTTGCACAACCTTTGGACTACAAACAGGAAAAAAGATATGTGTTGACCGTGACAGCTTCAGATTCAGGTGGTAGAACGGATACAGCTACTGTGTACGTGAATGTATCAGATGCCAATAATTTCGCGCCGGTTTTCGATTCGGCTCCGTATTCAGTGAGTGTTAATGAAGATGTCCAAATTGGAACCACCGTCCTTTTGGTGACGGCAAGTGATAATGATGTGGGTATCAATGCACAGATTACGTACACATTAGGTGAGGACTCCGTTGAAGTGCAACCCTTTACGATTAACTCCCAAACCGGTGCCATCATAACAACGAAACTCCTAGATAGAGAGGCGGTCAATGGATATCTACTCACAGTTACCGCACGAGATGGAGGTCATCCTCCTATGTCGGATACGACAGATGTGGAAATCACAGTTAATGATATCAACGATAATTATCCAATCTTTAAGCAGCCTCAGTACAGTGGAAGTGTTTTAGAGGACGCCCTTTTGGGAACTAGCGTTGTTCAAGTGTCCGCAACGGATGCTGATATTGGCCTGAATGGTCGTATTCGATACGTGCTCAGCGATAAAGACATCGAGGACGGATCATTCGTTATAGATCCAACAAGTGGGGTCATTAGAACGCATAAAGGATTGGACCGAGAATCGGTTGCTGTATATAATTTGGAAGCGTCAGCTATTGACCGAGGAAGTCCCGCTCTTAGTACTACCGTTCCAGTGGTTATCCGAATAGAGGACGTCAATGACTCCCCGCCCACTTTTGAATCAGACAAAATAACTCTGTACATCTCGGAGAATTCACCAATCGGTTCCACGGTTGGTGAAATTTACGCTAAAGATCCCGATGACGGGGTGAATGCCATCGTTCAGTATTCCATAATTGGCGGAGAGGATTCTGAGTGTTTTAGTCTCATAACTCGACCTGGTTCCGAAAAAGCCGAACTTATAACAATGACGGAGCTTGATTATGAAAGTCCCAGGAAGAAGTTCGATCTTGTCGTGAGAGCTGCAAGTCCTCCGTTGCGCAACGATGTACATGTCGAAGTTGTGATTATCGATGTCAACGACAACGCTCCAGTCTTGAAGGACTTCAATGTTTTATTCAACAACTACAAGGACTGCTTCCCGACGGGTCCGATTGGAAAGATACCAGCCTTTGATGCGGATGTTTCGGATAAACTTCACTACAGAATTTTGTCCGGAAATAATGCGAACTTAGTTGCTCTTAATGAAAGCACTGGTCAACTACAGTTAAGTCCCCAGCTCAATACCAACGTTCCGAAAATAGCAACAATGGAAGTGTCCGTAACAGACGGGATCAACGACATTAAAGCAATCATGCAATTGACTGTTAAACTAATTACCGAAGAAATGCTCTTCAATTCAATCACAGTTCGATTGAATGACATGACCAAGGAAGCTTTCTTATCACCTCTGCTAAGTTTCTTCGTTGATGGTCTTGCAGCTATTATACCATGCCCCAAAGAGAACATTTTTATCTTTAGCATTCAAGATGATATAGACGTCCAGAACAAGATACTCAATGTTAGTTTCTCCGTGAAACGGCCGGACGTACCCAGGGAAGACTACTATTCTCAACAGTACCTCAAAGAAAGGGTGTACTTGAATCGAGCCATATTAGCACGTCTCTCTACTGTTCAGATCCTTCCCTTTGATGATAATCTCTGCGTTAGCGAACCCTGCCTTAATTATGAAGAGTGTTTAACTGTACTGAAGTTCGGAAATGCTTCCGGATTTATTTCTAGCAATACCGTGCTCTTCAGACCAATTTATCCTGTTACTACATTTACATGCCAATGCCCTGTAGGGTTTACAGGATCAAGAGAGCACTACCTGTGCGACACCGAAGTGAATTTGTGTTATAGTACGCCTTGTCAGAATAATGGCACTTGTAAGATCAAAGAAGGTGGATATACCTGCGTCTGTCCTGGTGGTTACTCAGGGAGCAACTGTGAAATCAAACTCAATACCGATCCATGTAAACCTAATGTTTGTCGAAGTGGAGCTACATGCACTCCTAGACATAAAGGCGGGTTTGTGTGCGAAGATTGCTCACCGATTACCGGTCAGGAACACTATACTCCTCTGTGTGAGCTGAAGAGCCGGAGTTTTACAAAGAATTCCTTCCTCACTTTCCCCAGCTTGAAACAACGACATCGTTTGCATCTTCAAATGAAATTTGCCACTCTAAATCCGAATGGATTACTTCTATATAACGGACGATATAATGAACTACATGACTTTATTGCTCTAGAACTCATGAACGGAGGAGTTCAGTTCTCTTTTTCTTTGGGCAGTGAAGTCACTCATGTCGAGGCTAATATTCCTGGGGGGGTGGCTGATGGTAAATGGCATACGGTCACTGTTGCATACTTCAATAAGAAGGTAACTCTTTCCGTAGATGACTGTGACACTGCCTTGGCTCTGAAATACGGAGACGAGTTAGGAGGTAGATGGTCTTGCGCTGGTTTTGCCGAGCATACTTTAGAAAGTAGATGTGCATCTCTGACAGAAACATGTCATAGATTCTTGGATCTAACTGGTCCTTTACAACTTGGAGGTCTACCTACTCTTCCAGCTCAATTTCAAGCACATAATCATCATTATGAGGGTTGCATTAGCGACTTCCAAGTGGACTACAAGTTTGTCGATCTGAATTCGTATGTAGCTGATAATGGTACTGTTCCGGGATGTCCGGAACGAAGAAGTTTCTGTTCCTCTAGACCTTGCAGGAATGATGGAATATGCAAAGAGGGTTGGAGTATGTATCAGTGTGATTGTCCGGAAGGTTACAGTGGAAGGGATTGTAGCGAAACCATTGGAAAGCCATGGCGTTTCGAGGGTGATGGAATGCTGTCTTTTAATCCTTTGCTAAGACCGATTCAACTACCCTGGTTGAACTCACTATCATTACGTACTCGGCAATCCGATACTTTCCTTATGTCCGTCCAAGTTGGACAAAATAGTTCTGCAGTCTTATCACTAAAATCTGGTCTGTTGTTGTATTCCTACAATGGAGAGTCTTTCAATCTGACATCGAAACCACTATCAGATGGTCAATGGCATCATGTTGAAGTAACTTGGCTGGGAAATGAAATAAAGCTCTCTTTAGACTACGGCGAAAAGTCCAGTCTTATACCATTCAATGCCAAGATCCAAGGTTTATATGTGGGGAAAATTTTGATAGGCAGTCCTGACATTTCCTATAACAATGTAGGATACAATTATCTAGAAGGTTGCGTACAGGATGTACGAATTGGAACATCCCAGACAATTCTATCTCGTCCCACTGTGCGTGAAAACGTTTTGGATGGTTGTGGGTCTTTAGATGAATGCCAAACCGAGTGTCCAATCAATGCTCAGTGTCTAACAGCATGGGGTCATTCCCATTGCGAGTGTAACCCTGGATATGTTGGCCCTCTTTGTGTTCCGGTGTGCTCTAAAAATCCTTGTGAAAACAGCGCAATGTGCGAAGAGCAAACGAATCAGCGAGGATATCAATGCAATTGCAACTCGACCTCGTACAGTGGAGAATATTGCGAGAATAAACAAGCTCAGCCCTGTCCAGCCTCCTGGTGGGGTTTCCCCGTATGCGGACCTTGTCACTGTGATATAGATGCAGGCTACAATCCTGATTGTGATAAGAAAAATGGGCAGTGCCGATGCAAAGAGAATCACTATCAGCCAAAAGGGTCAATTAAATGTATACCATGCGATTGTTACCTCACTGGATCGTTTAGTCCCCAATGTGATCACGAGACGGGACAGTGCAAATGCAGAGAGGGGGTAATCGGGCAGAAATGCGACGCTTGTCCGAATCCTTACGCCGAGATCACTCTACGTGGCTGCGAAGTGGTCTACGATGGATGTCCTAGGAGTGCAGCTAATGAGATTTGGTGGCCCAGAACCTCGTTTGGCGTAGAAGCTATCGAGGTATGCCCGAAGGGAAGCCATGGAAAAGCATCGCGGGCTTGCGATAATCAACTAGGTGGATGGCAAGCTCCGGATCTATTTAATTGTACCTCGGAACGATTTGTTGAACTGCGTAATCAATTATCGTTGATTGAGAAGGGAGAACTGAACTTGAACACCTTCGTTGCCATTCAACTTGCCGCAGATCTGCACAAAGCGACCAATGTAACTCCGATTCTATACGGCGCCGACGTTCTGATCACTTACGATCTCATCCAGGAGCTACTCAAACACGAGAATAGAATGCACGGACTCAATTTAACTCATAGCCAAGATAAAGACTATATTAATAATTTGGTCCACTCTTCGAGTGCCATACTTGATAGAAATTATGATACTCACTGGAAACGGATAACAGATTTGAGTGATGGAAGTGCAGAGCTGCTCGTTTCCTCACTAGCCACTTATATCAATATCCTATCAGATAGTCAACATGACACATATACGAACCCTTTCGAATTGGTCTCCCCTAATTTAGTGATGGGATTAGACGTGGTTACTCCCGAATCGCTCTTCGGATACGAACAAGAAATAATCATACCTTCCGATAGTAGTTTCACTACGGAGCGTGTTATTCTCCCTGATACATCGCAGTTTCTAGATGTAACAAGCCAAAATAATCCTAGTGGTGCAGGGCCATTGGTAGCGTTTCCCAAGTACAACAACTATCTTCAGGATCGAAATAAATTTGATATGATTTCTAAGATCCTGGTGCCATTGAAGCTTCTCGGAATCAAACCCATAGAATCGGGAGAATTGATAACAAAGCATAGCTTACCAGACAATGGAGCTGTCATAAGTTATGCTCAGTACAAACAAGCCGGTGATTTGTTCCCAGCTCTCTATGATGACTCCGTTTTACGACGTTGGGGTGTTGATATCACAATCGGATCACCGTTGATGTCTGTAAGCATTCTTGTACCGGAATATGTTAACGCTATCACTCCATCGTCGAAGAACCAACCGAAAGTGTTCTTTGAGGAGGGTCTTCTACCCATAACACCAGCCATTAACTTTAAAGATTTTGACAAGAAATCATTTAACGAAGAGAAGACCCACGAAAACGATGCGGTTTATCCCAGTTATTTGCATTCGGAGAGATTCAAGCGTTCCACTAGGAAGCTCTTCTATAAGAGTTTGAGTAATGTGGTCCTGGACTTGCCGATACGTTTACAGATCTGGTTGGACCACGAAAAGATGATATTCAACGAGAGGTCAAATCCACAGTGCGTTCATTGGTCGACTGCGCGTGGTTTTGGAGAGTGGTCTAGAGTTGGGTGCCATACTGAACTGGATAGTGACTGGTTCGACCATGACTCAGAGGTACCACTTTTGGTAAACTGCACTTGTAACCATCTTTCAACTTTTGCAGTGCTAGTCGACGTGGTCGATTTGGAATACATTCCGGAACCATCTTTGATGGAGAATATCTCAACGTACAGTTGCTTCTCGGTAGCTCTACCGATCTTATTTGCGACGTACTTATGTTTGGCATTTTTGCGTGGGGCACAAACCAATTCCAATACGATACGAAAAAATTTAGTGTTGTGCGTGTTCTTGGCGGAACTGTTATACTTTATCGCGTTGAAGGCAAGAAGACCGATGGTATCCAATGAAATCGGATGCAAACTACTGGCGATGAGTTTGCATTATCTGTGGCTGGGCGGGTTCTCGTGGATGCTGGTGGATGCGATTCACTTGTACCGAATGCTGACGGAAATGAGGGACATCAATCATGGACCAATGCGGTTTTACTACTGCATTGGCTATGTCCTTCCGGCGGTCATAGTGAGCTTGGCGGTCGGCGTTCGTGCACATCAATATGGCAACTACTATTTGTAAGCTGAATTTCCGCCCATTTCGACTACAGGTTTTTAAACTAATTATTTTGCAGCTGCTGGGTGTCGTTGTACGAAAGCGTTATTTGGTCTGTGGTTGGACCGATTTCCATCTTGGTCTTCTTCAATTTGTGCGTCTTACTGTTTGCCGTCCGAGCAGCGTTTACCCTCCAAGATCATGTGATGGGTTTTGGGAATCTTCGGTCTTTGCTCTGGGTATCAGTTGTTGCTCTGCCCTTACTAGGAGGTGCCTGGGTCCTGGCTTTGCTCGCAGCTTCAGAGAAACATCCTCTCCTTACTCCTTTCCTGTCTCTAGCGGTGTTGATTCATGCAATTTTCTCTTTACTGGGGTATTGCATTGCCAACAATCGAGTTCGGCAACATTTGGTCCATATGATTATGAGGTGTATGGGGAAGAAGGTTCCGCTTCTGGAGAACAACTCTGTGGCTGGTGTGGGGAGCACAAGCAGTCAGAATATCAACGCTCAATCGGTATGTTTGCAATTATTTTAAATTAAATGTATACAATTTTATATTTTATTAAAAGTTTAATGTATGTTTATCCTGATTAGCGATCTGCATTGGCATACCATTCGAGTGCCATTGAAGCAGTTCGTCGCAATGTTGGCATTTCCACATCGAGCACAACTTCCCGGTCGACAACGAAAACAAGTTCAAGTCCATACCGCAGCGATACACATTTGCGGCACACGTCGACGAGTACATCTAATTATAACTCTACAAGTGACGTGCCATCATATTTACGCGGCTTTGACCATGATCCGGGATTGCATCGTCATAGAGAGGTCCCCGAGGAAGATCGTAGAGAAAGGCGCCATACGCGTGAACACTCGAGCCATGGTCATGGGCATGGGCATGAAAGTGACTCCGATTCGGATGGGTCGGAGGGTCGCAGTTTGGATCTGGCATCGAGTCATTCATCAGATGATGATGAATCTAGTACTAGAAGACATCGGACCAAGTCCAGGGACCAATCACGCCAAGGATACCTTCCCAATATCACCGAGCATGTTGTCACCAGGTGTGGAACGCCACCTGCGCTGAACGTTGTTACCAAGTCGCAACTATTTCCAGCTGTACAGCCGTATGGTTCAAGATGGTCCAGTCAACTTCCGGAATCGTATTTACATGGATCTGGTAATGACTTCTATTTTACTTTTATTTCCCACATAATGACTTTGTAGACGTAAATCATTGAATCAACATGTCATGATACCTACGACTTGAAGCTCTAGGGTCTTCTATTACTTTATCTAAACGACAAATACTTAACGGATCATATGGTTTTAGTACCGGAAGTGGGAAGATGGTCAGCAGAAACCGGCTCCGACAACGAATTCTGTCACAAAACGGGCTCTCCCAATCCTCTGCCTAATCCGGAAATGTCTGGAGAAACCTACGTTCCACCCACGCAGTCGGAGCACTATATGATGAGAGCACATTATGACCAGCAGTACGTAACGAATATGGGCCATATGGGCAACATGGGTAGCAACCACGCCATGGCAAATCTGGGTGCCCTAGGTACTCTTGGTAAGGGTAACTACAAACTGGGAACACCGCACGAAAACATGAATTATCACGAGTACCCGGATCGTTGCTCGGACGCAGAGGAGAAACACCACGTCGACGACAAGTATTTATTCCCTTACACAGCAGAAGAAGACCATCTAACCACTAATAATTACATGCATCCGCCGACGAGTAGGATGATGTCACCAATGGGGAATCATACCAATGATATCAATAATCCTGGTAAATTTGGTCGATTATCACAATTATAAAGCAAATAAAAAACAAGTTTTCCCTTCTCGTATTAACAACTTCCTGTCGTGTTTTTTTGTTGAAGGATTAGATTACCACGGCCCAAGAATGGGATCTAGAATGGGTTCGGTCTTAGGATCGGTTCACGGTTCATTGTGCGGAAGTGCGCGTGGTTCCCCATCACCAATGATGCCACATATGCCAACAATGATGCATTCCACACATCATTCAACACCTGATCCAACACAGTAAGTATTGCTGTATTTCAAAACCGTAATCAGGGAAAATGTTTCTATGAGCTATCAAAAAGTATTGATAGTAATTCAATATTTTATAAATTACTATCAGTAAGTTTTGACTTTGGTGATGGTAACCGCGAGTGTTGTCTATTTGAACTTAAATCAAATGTTACCATATTTGGTGATTCTGAATTGTGATCCTGAATAATCCCCATAACATAAATTATATGGCCATGGGCTCAGGGTAGATGTTCGTAGAGTGTGGAATGAGTAGGAGCTTCTCACCTCAAATCTATCTGGCTCATTACTACACTCAAAATATAACCCAAAGAATATCCGTGGAGATAAAGGAACCTTGACAAAATATCTGAACCTCCCCGGATCATCTCGATATTATGATATACATTTTGCTGAAAATTTATTTTCTGTCGACATCCTTCGTTTAGTGCTCTCTAGTGCTGTCTGCTTGCAGTTTTCTTGAAACAGGTTTCTCCCGTTCAACACCCTTTGACTATTATAGGGCCACGTTCCCCTCGGGTACTATCTTAAAAACCAACCAATTCATCAAATGTCTCACTTCTCTCTACAAATCTCTTACAAGAACGTTCTTCAAATTCTTAAAACCAAAACTTCCTAGACTAAAGAAATATTCATACTGCATAATATTCATAGAAATTCGATGAGGCCAAGGCTCTAATGGTTCCCAACATAGGTGATCATTGCAGGATCTTCCTACGTGAAATCCAACTTTTTCTTCTTTACTATTATATTCCTCCTGAATTAGGAGATTAGACTAATATGAGACTAGAGATAAAAATTCTACTAACTCAATCTAACTTTTAATCTATGTTTGGCTTCAGTTGGTGTTGGGAATATGGTCTTAATAACTAAGGTGAGACTAATCGAAATAAACATACCCTAAATACGCAACTAATATCGATTATGACCTATTTATGTTTATTTAGAAAAGAAAAGGATGAAGAAACATCTGTATAGCACCGTGCTTCAAGAATAAGAAATACCGACTTTAACTCTAGTGCGATTTATGTACAAATTATGTTTTAGTTTTTCATGTTATGTTCAGTATTTATCATTTGCCACTCATTGTATATTTAGCATATATTTATCTCCAAGACATTCCATCAACGTGATAAGTTTTTGCGAGGAATTGATTTAGTTTAAGACTGCTCTCTCTCTCTCTATCTATCTCTTTACAAGAAAAGAAGAACGACATGACAATCTCGCCAACTTGAAAATGCCACTGTAAACTTGAGATAAACGGGCGTATTTATTGCAAGCTTCTTTAAAAAACGTATACCATGATTCTCGTGGGCAGATATTTATATTTATATATTTGTACACAGATTTTATTAGCGTGTAAAAAATTGTATTTTTGCCATAGAGTTTGTGGTGACCCCAGAGTGGGACAACACCGTTTCTGTACGTACTTAATCGACGCAATATTTGTAATTTTGTGATATTCGTCGACATGTCTAGTTGATTTAGTTTAGTTTAGTTTAAATCTCAATATTGGGGACGTATGATTGGTTTGCCAGGATTTGACAGTGCCTAAAGTAGCTTTTTGTACTGATATTTTACTGAGTAAATTGTTTGCGGAGGACAGCGGCGGCGACCGTGAGTGTACACAACTGACAAGATCTCATCGGACTGATTTTTGCGCAACTTTTGTACGTTTAGTGCAATCTATCCATAGTGTAATTTATACTTGACATATTGCATTCCTTTTTAAATGTATTTATACAATTACTTATATATTATACAAATATAAATGAAGTACGAAGATGAAGTGGACAATTTCTGGAAAGAGTCTGTGATGTTTCCCGCCACATTTTGGCATGCTTGCGATTTAATATTTACATTTCTTCAACTACTTTTCTATGCCTCTATTCTCACACCTGTTTCTTCAAAATTCCCATTAACCAAATGTTCGTCCTAAGCCAACCCAAACTAACCGTTGCATGCACTTCTTTCGCCCGCCAATTTCTTCTACTCGGACCCACCTTTCTGTGAATAAACTGTGTACATAAATCAACACAATACTCAATCACTCATAATCAACCGGCACCCATTACCTCTACAAGTCGAAATGTATTCATTGTCATCAGATGTTTTCAGAGGTGTTGAAATTGCAGATGCAGTAAAAAGACCAGGTTTTGAAAGGGTCAAAGATTTGGAAATGAATGTAATGAATGTATTTCTTCGGGAATTTTGGAATTGTGTTTTTCTTTGTTGCTTTTATCGCAACTCGTACTGATAAAACTACTTTTCTGCATTTTGGTCAACCCTAACTTTAAAAAAAGCTATGTGATTAATTTTACAGTATTGCGTCGCGATCGATAGGAGAGGTTTGAAAATTCTTACTCGCTGGATTCAAACTGGCTTTATTTATAAAATATAACGCACAGGAAGAAGTATTGAATACTTTCAATGGACTGTGTCCTAAAGTTCTCCGTCATAATCAGCAAGTATTTTATCCAGAATTGCAGGATTATCGCCAGAGAAAAGTCGTCACAGAAAAAAAAATCGTAGGAGCACATACATAGAGGATATCTAATTTAGACTTTGAGAGATTGATATCGTGATTTTCACTGATTGGTTATCGTTTATTTTGATATAGCTAATTTAAGAAATACTTGATATTCATGTGTTATTTATAACTTTTCGAACAAGATAAGATAAAGGTAAGTAGCGACCTGAATAGTATTTCCTGATGAATTTGATATCAAATGGAAGATCATTTAGATAAAGTTGTGTCAAAAAACCAAGCATACCTATAAAATCGATAAATTACCGGAAAAAACCAAACTTGACTTGAATAAAAATAAGCTGTTTCAAGATAAGCAAAGTTGTATATAAAGTCAGCTGAAAACAAAGGAAGTTAGTGGTAAAATTGTAATCATGCAAGTTGCAAAGTTAACTTTGGTATTCTTGGCTGTGTTGGGCGTAGCTTTCACAGCTGCTATTGGTGGAAATTCCACTAATGAGGACAATGGGCGGATCTTCAATGGGCAGATAGCAAATATCAGGGACTATCCTTGGATGGTGGGCGTTTATGGCGAAGATGGCAGCCCAGTCGTCACAACTTGTGGTGGAGCGTTGATCAGCAGAAATTTGGTGCTCACTGCAGAGCATTGCGTTCATATGTAATTATTTTTTTTACCAAAAACCCGTTTAGAATGAAGCTAAACAATTTTTCTTCCAGGCCAGAAAAGAGGTATAAAATTACGCTTGGCTCCTCCCTTCCATTTGACAATCAAGATGGCGACGGTAAGACGATACGCTACGCTGATTTGTCGGTGAAGAGCGGCGACATGGCACTGCTGCGCCTCAGCGAATCGGTATCGTTCAGCGATACAATCCGCCCCATTCGTCTAGCCTCCGCCAATGACTATGTCGGCGCCGACACCCACGTGTACACGAGTGGCTTTGGAGGTACCGGCTCAGGTCTATCGGAGCGCTTGTACTTCACCACCGCTGACACGCTGACCAATCAACGCTGCGGTGAGATGTACGGTGGTATTCAGTGGAAGGACGACGTGCTGTGTGCCTACAATCGGAATAGTATCATTTGTGGCGTAAGTTTCACATTTACAAAAAGGGGAGGAGCCTAATTCTTGGGCGTGGTTTTCAGGGTGACAGTGGTAGTCCTGTGGTACGCTTCGACAACGGCGTGGCTACACACGTGGCCGTCGTTAATGCACGTGCGGCGACTCCCTGTGAGGATACATCACTTCCGGCTTTGTTTGTCCGAACGAATATGTACGCCAATTGGCTTAATGATGAGATCAGAAGGCATTCGTCTTAGGTTCAAATGCTGACTTAAGACAAATTGACTTCAGACAATTTGTACATGAATTCACACGGTAATTTGCTAAAATTCTTGGGCCGTATTTGATAATAAATTTTACCTTAAATTTTCTGAAAACAAGTGAATTTTACCTTAAATTTCCTTGAAACAGAAGATAAAGAAATACACATTGTGAAAGCCCACCTGGGTAACCTAGTGGTAGCGCCTAGGCTTAACAGGTAGGAGGATCGGGGTTCGATTCCCCGAGGGGGGCGATTCACCGGGTGAATATTATACGTCCACAATATACCACAAACACTTACAACATTAAAACATTCAACACGTAACATTCAACTCTTATTGGCAATTAATTATATAAAAGCAATTTCAACAAAAAGTATTCAATCTCTTCACTCCCTTCACTCCCTAGGTACTGTTTACGCAGATGCGCAAACAGGGAAGCGCTGACACGCTAATGATCTTCGTGAAATACAAGTGGCAGAACGCATGGGTGATAAGTGATTAGTGCATAAACACATTCAATGATAATTGTCATTTCTAAACATTTTGTATAAATATTCTTATATCTTATCATAGTAATGTATTGACGAATATATGGTATGAATGATAACGTCTAAGGTGTCTTTTGTAAATTGTATTAATTGACTGTGCGAATTTGTATGAATGGGCCGTGATGTCGCGGCAATTAGCCAGAGGTCCGGACTTCCAAATAAAGTCGTTATCGGTCGGACTCTTGTTATCGCGACGTCATGCGCCATTAGTAGTTAAATCAATAGTATGTAACTTTAGGTTTAGAGTTAGGAAATAAAGTTAGTTGTTACACGGATCTCTTCGTGAACTCATCGTCGCCACATTCCTTCCATCCCTGCACTTCGCTGTCATATCACCAGCGTGACGGGTTCGACCAGAAGAAGTCGTTCCCTGTACAAGGCATTTACTGTGCCTGTGCCTCTGCTAGATCAGAGTTGCAGCAGCGCACTTCAGGTACCTTCAGTTAGACACCTCCCCGTAGTTGATGGCGGGTAAGAGTCCAGACAACGCTGCTTCCTTCCGCTTTGTTAACTCCTTCAAAATTGCTACCCCCCTTCCATCCTCACTCAGCCACTCTTTCAGTCCCTTTTTTCCCTGGCTATCACGCGTCCACTCCTCTTTCATTCCTATACAATCACTCCCTCCATGCTCCCAGGAATCTCGCCCCCTTCCACCTCTCTTCCGATCTACATTGTGCTCTGGCTATCAGCCTTTTATCAGCCACATTCTATCGCCAATATATCGGGGCCTTATCCCGATTGTCTGCACTGCTAAGTATAGTGGGTTATAGGTGCTTCTTTCGATAGTATTTTATCGTTTCGCTGGGAAGGTGGAGATTCCCTCTTATCGTTCCGACTTTCACGATTAACTCATTCCTTATCAGCAACCGACCCACCGACACTTCTGACAATCCTACCGCTTCATATGATTTTTCCCTACACTAGCCCAAGCACTCGCCGACCTCCTTGCACACAATTCCCAGACATATTTAACTAGTCTCTCATCTGTTCAGACATTCTTCATATCATGCAACCCTATACATACTCTCCCATCTCATGGACCTTCTCTCTGTTTCCTGCAATACTATATAACTTGGTGTGGATCTTTCCAGTTTCAGAAGGTCTGTGAGAAACCAAGTCTGCTCTTTCTCAATAATCTCCCATTCTCGCATGCCCCATACTTCAATACCATATATCAGCATTGGCTTCACACAAGCATCCCATAAAATATATACATTATTTTTTACATTATGTAGAAATATGCACAGATTTTTTTAATAAAAAGCAATAAATGTTAAAAACACACAAGATTTACCATATTTTTTACCTGCATCGTTTTAAGGTGAGTGTCCGAGGATATGTCAATAGGTTTGGCATGCATTAATATTTTGCAAACAGGTATGTCTTATCTGCCGAAGTCTGGCAGAACGACGGCGATTGTCCACCAAACATTTTTTCGCAGTTCGCAATACGTCGCCGCCCGAAGCAGGCAGAAATTTTCGCGACGACGCATCCAAAAATTTTAACAAAACTCACAAATAGCCACCACACACGTATGCGGCTGGCGTGAGTAACGCCCGCGTATTGGAAACTTTCGAGCAAGTGTGACAGTATTTCTTCAAATCTTGCTCATTTGCATTTGATACGTTCTCCAAGAGTGCCGTCGTATTTTGCTTCTCTCGAACCTAGCACACAGCAACAAAAAAAAAAACAAATCAAGATGTTTTGCTGCTTTAAATCACTTTACGGTAAGCCCCCTTATTTACAGTTATATTAACCTACTTAAAAAGTACAAAGCGGATACAAACCAAACAACAAACGCAGTAGTGGAAAGATTCGCGAGGTGTTAAAATTGACTTCTTGGCCGGCGGCCTATTCAAGTTCGACACTGATGGCAATAGCTCAAAACGATGACATAAGTGGCATAATTCAATTGAGCTATCTTTGAATGACAGGATGGTATGTGCTCATTTGTTTGCCAATAAACATAAATAATCATTAAGCTTTCAGCTTTAACCGGTGTGATCCTAACACAATAAACATAATGACTATTCACCAACTATTCCACTTGTTTAACGCATATTATTGATAACTTATACACACACTGCAATGTCTATAACATTTATATCATTTTTGTTGTTTGAAAGGCTATACAAGAAGGAACATTCCAAACTTAAATATGAGAGTAACATATAATATTTCTAATGTTATCCTTAAGCAAGTACGTTTGCATTGATTAGATGTGGAAAATGTTATTAATTAATATTTTCGATAGCAGAACGCGTTTTACTTTCGTGGACTTTTTGGACTCCTTGCTCTTCATTTCTGTTTTTTTCCATTATCTTTTAATTATGTCTGAGCCAATTACAGTTATACTGAGTAATTGTAGTTGGTTCAGTGTTTGTCTTGTGCGACACCGAAGTAGGTGTGGATTCTGTTGGAGTACAATTCTCCAAGAGAAGCAGTTAGTAACATTGGAATTAAATCAACTGAAACTAACTTGTTTCTGTTACTCCTTTCGGTTTGCTAGTTTCACGTCGGTAACTTGCACGTCAGTAACGTCATGCCGTTTACATGGTACATTATGCAGGATACCTTTACGCTCTCTTGATATTTCATTGCTGGGACGATTTTTTCTGTATTTCCGATAGCAGAACGCGTTTTACTTCCGTGGACTCTTAGGACTCCTTGCTCTTCATTTCTGTATTTACATTATCTTTTAATTATGTCTGAGCCAACTACAGCTATACTGAGTAATTGTAGTTGGTTCAGTGTTTGTCTTGTGCGACACCGAAGTAGGTGTGGATTCTCCTGGAGTACAAGTCTCCAAGAGAAGCAGTTAGTAACATTGGAATTAAATCAACTGAAACTAACTTGTTTCTGTTATTCCTTTCGGTTTGCTAGTTTCACGTCGGTAACTTGCACGTCAGTAACGTCGTGCAGTTTACATGGTACATTATGCGGGATACCTTTACGCTCTCTTGATATTTCATTGCTGGGACGATTTTTTTCTGTATTTCCGATAGCAGAACGCGTTTTACTTCCGTGGACTCTTAGGACTCCTTGCTCTTCATTTCTGTATTTACATTATCTTTTAATTATGTCTGAGCCAACTACAGCTATACTGAGTAATTGTAGTTGGTTCAGTGTTTGTCTTGTGCGACACCGAAGTAGGTGTGGATTCTCCTGGAGTACAAGTCTCCAAGAGAAGCAGTTAGTAACATTGGAATTAAATCAACTGAAACTAACTTGTTTCTGTTATTCCTTTCGGTTTGCTAGTTTCACGTCGGTAACTTGCACGTCGGTTAGTTGATGCAGCTTACTTACAATTAAACTGAATAATTGTAGTTGGTTCAGTGTTGGTCTTGTGCGACACTGAAGTAGGTGTGGATTCCGTTGGAGTACAATTCTCCAAGAGAAGCAGTTAGTATCATTAGAATTAAATCGATTGAAACCAACTTGTTCCTGTTATTCCTTTCGATTTGCTAGTTTCACGTTGGTAACTTGCACGTTGGTACCAGAACGCGTTTTTCTCCCTCGAACTTCTTTGATTTCTTCCTCTTAATTTCTGTTTTTCCATATATTTTATTTTTGAACCAACTACAACTTCCGTCTGAAGCAACTACAATTATACTGGAGAATTGTAGTTGGTTCAATGTTTGTCACGTGTGACACCGAAGTAGGTGTGGATTCAATTGCAGTACAATTCTCCAACAGAAGCAGTTAGTAACATTGGAATTAAATCAATTGAAACCAACTCCTTTCAATCTGCTAGTTTCACGTTGGTCACCTTCTCCCAGAGTGATACAACATAAGTATGGTCACACTTTCAGCTTCCTCCACGCAAACGAAAAAAACGTTAGCGTAATAATTCGTGTCAGCGAGCGAGCAATCGAGCAAGCAAACAACACGTGTTGTGTATGTACATCGGTGCGTATAAAGCTCCGACGCGCCGTACACATCACGTTAAAAGCTCACGAAAAAGGCCGCCGAAAATACTTGCGCTTGTCAGGCGGCGTGTGCCAATAGATTTTTCGCGCGACGACGACGACGGAGCGGAAAACCTTGCACCCGTCGCGACGCTACGCGTTTCGCCAAAGCAAAACGCCGTCGTGTTTTTACAGTCTTATTGCAGCCGCCCGATCGCGAAATGCACTCGCTGCGGTCGAATTTCCCAACCGAATACTCGTGCCCGACGTGATAAATCCTATCAACAACAACTTTTACTTTTTTTTTCACACGCACGTTAAGTAAAGCTCACCGGTGGGCGTTTGCGACAATTTACGAGGACAAACAAATCGTAAAGTCGCTCGAGTTCACTGATCGGAATTTAAAAAAAAAGTGTTTTTGTAGTTTTCCGTCGCGAGTGTTTTGCCAAGAAACGAAATCTTAAAACGTCGACAAAATTTAACAACAACCAGACATTGCAATAATGAAATCCGTCTATGACTGTTGGACATAACGAGTTAATGAAATTATTAATACTAATATTGATAGTTTAAGAATTTCGGTAAATTTTTAATATTTATATAAGAGTGATATAAGTACGTTCCTATAATTATCATTGGAATATACGTGGTGATTCATTACCTGTTGAAAAACTGGGTAGGTATAAATAATTGTAAGTATAATGAATTTAGAACTCAGGCAGTACAGTTTTAAGTACAATAAGACTTAAACAATAGTTTTGCATATTTCCGATGTAGTAGACAACCTTTATTGGCACATTACTTCCCCCCCCCCGTCTTCCTTTACATACATTTATTATAATAAGTAACAAGTAAAACTTCATCAACATCTTCCAGGTTCTATAGCGTTTTACGCCTTCTGGTTCCCTCCTTCCAGATTTCACGGTTAGTGCAGTCTTCCTCAGTAAGTTGTCGTTCGGACATATACTTCTGTACTCCTTGTAGCCATGAATGTTTCGACCTACTTTTGTTTTCTCGTAGTGTCCAGTTCTTTATTTGCTTAGGGAGCCTTTCTTCGTCCATTCTCTCAACGTGCCCATACCATTCTGGTTGCCTTCTTTCGACCTCGGTGGTTACTCCCATCATTTCTCTTTTGTTTGTTTGGTACACGTTCACATCTCGATTTGTGGGCTGATCTTCTCCAGAAGTCCATTTCGAGCGTCCTAAGTTTGTCCAAGCCCGGTTAAAAGTGGATGGTTGGGGCGATGGGCCAGCACCCCTTCACCCGTAAAAAAGTAAACATGCTAAAACACCCTTCAACCAGCCTCGGAACGAAGATGGACAAAACAAGTAAAACTTAACATACTAAATATTATCAAACATAATTTGATTAAATATATACCATTTCAACAAAAAATAATCAAACCCGCCAAGCTTCTTTTGCACTTTGACTCCTTATCCTTACTCCGGCCTCCTTCTGTCCGGCGTTTTCCTCCTTCACTCCCTAGGTACCTTCAATTTGACGCCTCCCCGTAGTTGATGGTAGGTAGGCGTCCATTCCGTGCTGTTTTCTTCCGCTTTGTTATCACCTTCAAAATTGCCACCCCCCTTCCATCCTATTTCCGATGTACTGAATACATGTATCGGTAATTATAATTTTCAAAGTTAAATATGTGTATTTTAACCTTTAATGGGTTAATATCATTCTTTGTTTGTTATAAATTACAAGTTCGCAAGAAAGAAAAGCTGCACTTAGGAAGTTGGCTAGTTTTTCCGGCATTTTCAATTAGTCAACTTATTTTGGTACAAACTAAAGTGCAGATGGATTGGAAATAGACGTGAAAGCTCAAAAAAACCGGATTTCAAAATTTCTACCCGTTTAGTTTCACATTCTGTATTATAATTGCTCTCTGAGAGTGAAATGTCTTACAAGGAGAGTACCTCAATTGTCCGTCACAGAATTGAACGAAAATTTTTGTACGTGCAGTACATATATAGAAATAATTTGTGTTCATGGGATTTTACGTCGTTTTAAGTCGTTTTGAACCGTTTGAAAAAAAAAATCAAAACCTCCTGACCGAAGGGTCGCGGGTTCGAACTTTTTTTTCTATAAAAACTATATATTTAATTAATAATATCATAAAGTTCCTATAAGTATCATTAAAATACATCGGCGGAGATTAATTATCAGCTGAAAACCTGGCGTACTATAAATCATTTTAAGTAAGACACATGTACATATATATACGTATGTGTGTATGTATGTATGTAACGAGAGCATAAAACTCAGACAGTACACTTTTCATGCCAATTTTAAACGGTATTCCCTATGCTTCAACTGCTTCTCGGAATCACGCATGCGTAATTGACCAAAATTCGAAATATTTGAATTATTACTTCACGCACACGTACCAACGATGAGTACACAGCTAAATTTGAACAATTTCAAATTTAATAGTAGTAGCTCTAGAAGAAGAAAAGTATGAAACCTGGAAGAGATACATTTCGTTCATAGACATTTTCTTGAGGCATCCCTTTTTAAATGATTGCATAATGGAAATAATTGAAGAATACTCAATGCAACGCGATAACTGCAACGAAGTATTTCTGTTATTGAATTCTCTGTGAATGGCTATATTAAAAATAATTACCCCCACACATCTGTGGTAAAAATCAACACGTGTATTAAAATATATACGTCAACAGGCCGAAAAACTTGGCATTGACTTTATAACAATGAGCTTGCCAATTATCTCTGTTAGATAATGTCGCAATTTTAATTAGGTTTAGAAATCCTTTTTAAATTAGATATGTGCACGTCACGTTATTGTGACGAGCCAATTACATTTTATATGCATTCTTCCAATCCTGTTGTATAATGTTCACATTTCAGTATCGTTTTTAATGAAGAAATTATTACTGGACATGGGTACCCTTGACCAGAATATAAGTACGAAATGTAGAAAATGTTTGCTCATTCCCTCTCGCCATCTTATCGTATCCAGGGCAGACGTCTTTTGCTGTATACCGTGCTTTCGCTACCCTGCAGGTTGCCAGTGCTGCATTTGTATCGGCCATCATTTACGTTCCTTAATTTGGTCTACTTTCATAAGGTCTTTAACGATTAGGTTTCTGATTCTCTCCAATTTTGAGATTCTTGCACTTCGGCGAAGGCAGTCCATTTCAGTTGCCTCTATACGTTGTTCCATTTGTTAATTACCCATAACTCTATGGCAGTGAGTTATGGGTAGGCATGTCAAGGGTACCCGATAAATCGGGGTTACTCGGTTTTCCGCCAAAGTTTCGGGTTAAACCGGGCTTTTACTTTCAAGGGGTTAACTCGGATTTTCGTAAAAGTTTCGGGTTCTATACCAGAAGCACCTGACCTTAGAGTATCGGGTTCCGATGATGCTAAAAATTCTATTTCTTGAACCAGAATCGACGCGAGAACGCCCCACTATTGCTTGATTTTGTTTTCAAACCGAAATCGAGGCGAGTCGCCCCACTATTGCTTGATTCTGCTTTCAAACCGGAATCGTGGCGAGTCGCCCCGCTCTTGCTTGATTCTGTTTTCAAACCGAAATCGAGGCGAGTGCGCGAGAACGTGTTGATATTTGTCACTAAAACAACAGCGATTAATTGCTCCCGCGATTGCGGCACGTATCAGCGCGTGTTTTAACATGTTTATTTGTAGTACTAGCGAACGAAGCCTCCAATCTTTCCTCACATTGACCAGTGATTCTATTTCATGCAAATTTGGAAAAATGAGAATAGCCATTCTCTTCGAGAATACTGGTAATTTAATTTATCTTTTTCCAAATTTTTGTTTCTATTTTTTGTTTTTATTTCTATACATTTTAATAGCTAATGAAAATAAAATAACTTTCATGCGTATAGTCTTTTTATATTACACTAGGTGACGCTGTAAACGAGTTTTTGTTCGGATTTAAAACCCGGGCTTTCACAGACAAAACAGTAACAGAATAAACCCGCAGATTTACAAAACCCGGAAACCCGGAGACTCGGGTTTCCCTATTTTTTTTTGACAAGCCTAGTTATGGGTACAAGACTGTCTCCACCATCGTCCGCACAATTCGCTTCTGTGTATCCTTTGACAGAGATTCGTCCCACCATAAAGAGTTAAGACACCCCAATGTTTTTCTGCTTCCATTTATTCTTTCTTTTATTTCTGTATCACTTATGCCTCTTTGGTCTATAACCACACCTAAATATTTGAAATTTTGGACCTCTTCGATTTTGACGCTCTCT
>WSZQ02065424.1:0-12636 GCA_019419845.2 Weissflogia rhopalogaster
ATCATCTTGTTGTATGTGAGGGGGTGGTGAATGGTTTGGAATGCACGGGTGGGAATGTAAGAGAGTGGCTGGGAGAGGAAGGGGAGAGTGTGACAATAGTTAAACTAATTGTGGAAGCGGAGGAGAGGGATGACATAATAGAGTCAGTTGGTATACAGTATGTGTACTGTTATTTTTTTTTTTTTTATATATTTTTTTTATTTATTTATTTTTTATATATTTTTATTTATTTTTTTATGTATATTTTTTATTTATTTGGTTTGTAAATATTATTTTTTAATTTTTGTTGAGTTTTTTAATATAATATAAAAGGTTACTGGCGAAGGAGTTTGTAAGGGTACAGTTAAATGCCAAAATAAAGGTGATCTACTACTTATAAATAATTGTAAAAAACAAAAGGAGACTAGACATCATGTACCATGCACTTAATATATCGAAATATCAAAACACTCGTTCGATCATGGACGAAATTCGCCGATGTTAAAATTCAAATACCCTTCATGAATTCGGGAGTTCATATCATAAGACACATTCTCTTTTAAATCATTATAGAATTATAAACTCACCTCAGGAATATCAATCCCTCTAGCCATGACATCAGTACATAACAAAACCGCACGTCCAGCGTCGCGATATTTCTGCAGGACTTTCGCTCTCTTCTGCTTCATTTTCCCATGCACAGCCAAAATCTCCACGTCGATAGCAAGCATTTTCAACAGATGTGGCATCACGTCGTTCCAGTAGTCCACGCAGGCACAAGTTGGCAGGAAAACCATGCCCTTCTTCACCCCCCTCTCCTTGATAAACTGCAACATGCTCCTTAATTTACCATCGTCGGCAGCTAGCACGTAGTAGTTTTCCAGTTGCATCGGTGTGCTCTGGGCAGCCTTTTCTTTGACAGCCACCAAGACAGGATTGCGTAGACCGGCACGGATTAAAGCCTGAACTTCTTTGGTTTGCGTTGCTGAGAAGAGACCCGTACGACGTTGTCGTGGCAGATAGGATAATATAGTGTCTAAAGATGTTTGAAAACCAAGGGAGAGGAGACGATCTGCTTCATCGAGTACTAATAATTCCTACAAAGAATAACATAAAACAAATATGGTAAGAAATTAAAACTTCCGAAAAAGGTGACATACTCACCAAACTTTTAACTCTCTGCGGAAGATTCAAATCCCCTTTTCTAGTCATCAAATCCTCTAATCTCCCCGGAGTCGCCACAATAATGTTCCCCTTCTTTCTCAACAGTCTCACATCATCATCGACGCTATTCCCACCGACAATAAGCACACAACTAAGGTCGATTCCTTCAATTAAACCCTGCAGAACGTCGAAAGTTTGCATGGCAAGCTCTCGTGTTGGCGAGATTATAATCCCACCAACTTCATCCACACGCCATGGCTGTATCTCTGCTCGCTTCAGCAACAACTCTAACAAAGGCACCAAAAATGCTAGAGTCTTACCTGAACCAGTCACAGCCTCGGCCGCCACATCCTTCATGCCCAGCAGGAGAGGAATTGTTGCTGTTTGCACAGGTGTCATCAAAGGAAAACCCAACTTGTCGATAGCTACCTCCAAAAGTGGCGAAATCGTTAGTGTTTTCCATGATTTTCTGGTTGTTGAACTTTGTGTCATCTTCCCACACCTTTCAAACGTTAATTAATACTCTATTCTGCAATTTTCCGAGAATTCTCACAATTTATTCATGAAAATTCTTGAATTGATCAAATTTAACAGAGGAACTTTCAAAACATGCGATTTTTTTGAGGTTATGTTTTTGTTGACTGCTTCTAGTGCCGCCACAACCAGCTGAAAGGAACTATGAAACTATATTTTTGCCACTGAGTGTGGCAAAAATCTATTAATCGAGTGTTGTAAAAACCAAAAATGTGTAATTTTCAAGAAAACGATAAAAATGTAAAGAAAAATTACTTACAATGAGTGTTGATGCATCTGAACCATATTTATCTCTCATATTTAATAAAATATTTTTTTGTTGGGGAAAATTTTAAAAATTGGTAAAATATATAACTATATAAATACCAGCCAATAAAACACCACGAGCAAAGATTATTCTCTAAAAGCTTTTCGTAATTTCTCTCAATTTATTCATGAAAAAGTCATTAATTCGTTGAAATTTAATAAAAGATCATTCAAAACTTACTTTTTTAAAAAAAGCGTCACTATAATAAGCTGAAAACACGTATAAATCACGTGACGTAAGAACTAAAAATTTAAAAAAATTATTTAACATAAGCAATACGAACAAAGACCATTTTCTAAAAGTTTCCCGAAGATTCTCATAATTTATTATTAAGAAATTCATTAAATTGGTAAAATTTCAAAACGTGATTTTTTCGCCGTTACTTCGTATAGTCCTTATTGCCATCGCCACCACAATCATTCAGCAACAGCTCAAAGAAATGAATACGGAACTAATCCACCGAGTGTGACAAAAACTTATAAACCGAGTGTCACAAAAACTTACAACCTTACAATTACATCGTTAAAGTAAAGGTAGAAATAAAGTCAAATCAACATGTTTTTTACTGATAATGAATGTTATTGCATCTGTACCAATTTTTTTTCTCATATTCAAAGAAAGAATTTTTTGTTGGGAGTACATCAAAAAAATTGTTAAACATAATATCATAAACTGTGTGAAGAAATAGCAACAAATGAAACGATACGAACAAAGACAATATAATCAATCAATATATAACTTTTTTCAAAAAAACGTTTCGACAATTTCGCTAGATGTGTGTTGAGGTAAAGTTTTGCGAAGGAGCAAAAAACAAAATGGCGGTGCCCAGCAGTACACATTTTGCTTTTCTTTTCTTGATTTTTTGTTGTTGTTTTGAGAGAGAATTTGACATGATAAACAACGTGATTGGAAAACAAATGTAAACGAAAGAAACCACAAAACAAAAACAACGACGCACGTGGCCTGAAAAAATGACGTATGAGCAAAGTGCCACGTGACCGGATGACGTCACGTGCGAGCGTGAGAGTAAGGCACCTTTCAAAATGTTTCTTCTTTTGTTTGTTTTCGTCTTCTTTGTTGAGCGCACGCGTTCTATTGCGCTTTTTATGCGACGTAGGAATGATGACGGATGTTTTTTTTTTCGCTTTTGTTTCTCGAATTTTTTTGGTTTGCATGATTTAATAGAGTTTACAAACACAGGTGGCGCATGCGTATTATGATAATGTCGAGGGTGGATGAGGCAAAGAAGAGGATGAATAGAATGTAGAGGTTGGCATCAAAAAATTCTAAGAAAGAACATGAAATTTACTTTGTTACAGCAAATCTATGAAATTTCTAGATTTTCTGCTTCCGCATGGAAAAAAAAAGTTATGAATCGAATGAGAGGTTATGTGAATACTGTTTTTGTCATTGCGGGTTTCGAAAGAATGGGTTAAGATATCTTAGCTTATATTAATTAGGATATTTTATAGGTTATAGCAGGTTAGGGATGAAAGGTTTAAGAAATGCCAGAAGATGACAGATAAATGACAGAAAATGGAAGAGAGGTTATGAAATTATTTTGGGAAATTTTTAGGTTGATGAAGGTTGATTCAAAAGAATGAAGTTATCAAAAGAATGTTGGGTTAATTTGTGTTTTAGGTTAAGAAAGGATTAAACAAAAGTCAGATTGAGAAGTAAGAGGTCACAGAAACATTGATAGTCCGTAAATTTCGAGGTTAGAACGAAAAAAATGTAAGCTTACGGTGTTTAAAGGTTATGTGGACGAAACGTATGGTTAGCCTGATGATGATGATGGTAATGCGCATGTGTCAGATGTGTGTGAGCAGCAGGGGCGTGCGGATGGACGTGACGCACGGCCGTCTGCTTACCGCCGCCGCCTCCACCATGGGGGGCGTGCCCCTAGCGCTAGGGAGCGGGGCCGTGCTGGTGTGGCGGCGGTGGCTGGGGATTGGCGATGAGCAGCGGCATCGTCTGAGGCGCCTGCTGCTGTAGATGGTACATGCCCGGCTGCATCAGATGCTGGCTGGGCAGCATCGAGCAGGGCACGTACATCGGCGGCGGGCCCTGCGGCGGGGGCGGCACGGCGGTGGGGTATTGAGCGCCGGGCGGGCCGGTAGGTGCGCCGCCCACCGGTCCCCCCGGTGGACCGCCCGGCCCCCCGCCGTACGCCTGCTGTTGCGCCGGTGACGGAGCGTTCGCCGGATTCGGCTGCTGGATGTACTGAATCGGCGGATAGCCGTCCATACGCATGTGCATCTGCTGGTAGGCGGCCGCCTGTGGATTGATGCCCTGTGGATAGACGAACTGCTGCATGGGGGCGGGCGCGAGCAGCGGCTGGCCGGTGGCGGCCGCCACTTGCATCTGGGAGGCCATGTCTGAACGTACTTGGCTTATAACTGTGAATAAAACATACACAATTCAATTATTTCAAATCAGAAATGTCAAGTTTTAACCTATAAAAGCAAAAGGTCTTTTTAGGTTAAGAAAAGTTTGGTAAAGAGAAGATTAGATTGGAAAATGATAAACTATGTAACAGAAACATTACAGGGTTGAAATTTGGTGTTTATACGCTGTTTTTACAAAGATATCGGATAAAGAACTGAGAGGACATAAGAAAAAGATAGGATAAGGTTATCGAATGATAGGTTGTTTATTTTTGAGGTTAGAAAAAGTTCGTTTTGAGATGAAGGTTATAGTGAACTTACCTTTGCGTACGCTTCTACCCTGCACCGGCTGCTGGAACTGCGGCTGGCTGACGTACATCGGCTGCATCTGCATCATGATCTGCGGTAGAGGCGGTTGTCCTGCGGGCGGGCCATTCACTGTCGTCGCAATATACTGATTGCTGGGCGTCTGCGGCGTATGGGGCCTGCTGGCAGTTGGTGTAGATGGTGATCTAGTATGCGAATATCAAATAAAACCAAAAAAACAACAAAAAACGAAAAATGCCAAACAAAAACCCTTAACATCTCATTATTCCTTACTTAACCTACACATTCTGAAATGAATAACCTGAAATACTCTACAAGAGAATAATTCCTTACATTAAGTCGGAGAGTAAACTGTACAGACTCGGTACACTTTTTACAAGTGAATCTAACAAAAACTCATGTTTATAAGTAAATTAATTTAAACTACCCTTCGTTTACAGTTTCTTAAGTTATGAAAGTCGAAAATGAAAATAGTTTCTAACAGGTATGTGTCACAAGCTGAAAATTAAGATTATGAAAACTATGAAAACGAATGAAACATAACCTTAATATGGCCAGAGTATAAAGTAACCAAATCAACATAACCTAACTCAACAAAATTTAGCCATAGCAAACGTAAACTTATATAAATTCAATAAAATTATGTTGTAACAAAATCTACGAAAACTAACCTCAAAATAAATTAAAAAAAGAAAACGATTTATACCTTGCTGAAAACGGCTTCATAACAAATTCCTTAGCCAATGGATTCAGTTTACTCTTAACGGTAGTCTTCTCCTCAACATGTTCAGCGCCACCCCCACCGCCCTGCTGTGGAGGTGGTTGCGATGGTGGTGGCTGCGCCTGCTGCTGATGCTGCAAACGTGGCGACACCGACTGCTGTGGCGGTGGTGGCGTCTGTTGTGGCATTGGCAGTTTAATATCCTGCTGCATTTGCTGCTGTTGCTGCTGGGGGGGCGGTGCCTGCTGGCCCATCTGCTGCGGTGGCGGCACCCCCATATCACCAGCATTCGCCAGCTTAAAGTCCTTGGAAAATTTAATCAACTCCTTCATGTCGTCGCCGCGATGTGGCGCTGCTTGCTGCTGTTGTTGCTGTTGCGCATGCGCTTGTTGCCTGATGATCTCCTGCTGTTGAGCGTGTTGCACATGCGCTGGCGGCATCTTCTCGTACATCCCACCCCCGCCGCCACTGTAGACGTTCCTCGAACGTGGCTGCATGTTTTTCATGCCACCACCTCCACCTCCCAGGTTCATATTTCCTTCGCCGTTCATTTGTTTGCCGCGAGGTGGCATCGATTGATTGTAGACATGCGTATTATGCGGTGGTGTGTGGCGTGAATGATTCATATGTTGTTGCTGTTGTTGAGGCGGTGGTTGTTGCTGCTGTTGCTGTTGCGGAGGTGGGCCCTGCAGAGGAGTGGTTTGTGCCTGGGGCGGCGGGCCTCCTTGTCCCACTTGTACACCTCCCGCCCCACTTTGATGATGTGCCGGTTGCGATTGTTGCTGCTGTGGTTGTTGTTGTGGAGGTGGACCTTGAGGGGGCGCTGCCTGTGCAGGCGGGAGGTGTTGGACGTGTTGCTGCACATGCGCAGCGTACGACTGCATCGCAGCGCCGCCACCACCAGGATTTTTATGATGATGATTATTCCCACTCGTATTGTTCGCTGCTCCCCCGCACGACGGTGGGTTTGGATTTTGCGTACTCTGTGCGACGCTAGGTGGTGGTGTACTACGCATCACCTTACCCTGTGATTGGCCTTTGCGCTTATTGGGCGGGACGTATTTATCCGTAGGCGTGGTTTCTTTATAATCATGCGCGTTGTGCTGTTGATGGTGACCGCCACCCATACGCCCACCACCACCTCCTCCTCCACCACCATTACCGGATGGCCGGGCCACAGCAGCGAAACGCTCCTCCTCATCGCCATTCTCCAGCTCGAGGCGGGATTTATACGAAGGTTGATTCTCGATTTCGGCGGCGATCTCAGCGGCCTTTGCCTCGGCCTCGCGATAATCCGCCGAATCGCTATGCTGTAACGCCACAGTGTACCCACTCAGGCTGTGATCGTATGTGCTCTGCACACCGTATTTCTGTTCGTTTTTGCGGAACATCTCAGTGGCATCCCAGCCGTTGGCTCCACCGACTTCGACCAACTGTTCGAGCAGAGCGCCACCATCGCACCCAGCCAGTGGCGCCCCGTTGGCGGCGCCACCGCCATCCCACGGCTCCAGTTCTTTTTCTTCGTGCCGACCGCCACCAACGCCGCTGCCGACATGACCACCGTTGAGGCGCGACGAAATCGCCGCGTCCGTTTGGAAGGTGTCGCGTGTGGCGTAGTCCAAGTCGACGTCGCGCGCGCACATCGTGACAATGTCGCACGGCTTGAAGATTAATTTATCGACGTGCGACTCGGCCGACAGGCAGGCGTTGTGTGAGTCTGGGTTGTCCACCTTGCACGCCATCTCCAGCACGATCTCGAACTGTGAGGAGAACGTGCGGAAGATGCCCTCCCACACGGTTCCGGAGGCGACCTGGATCCGTACGATGTTGCCTACCTGCGAGGTGGCTGCGTACATGAAGTGAGGATTATTGTACACGCCGTCGGCTACCACGTGTCGGATGCGTGTTGATCTGGAATCATAACTGATTTTTTTTTCTTATTATTCATCACTTTCCAAAAAAAAAAACACTTCATAATAATAATATAAATCTAACAAGGAGAGTGCCACAATTGTCCATGTAGTACATATGCACATTGCAAAAAAAATCAAAGCTTGCTGCTACAAAAAGTTTCATTCAAATCAGTGTCGGACAATGGAGACTCTCTCCCGGCAAGTAAAAACATAAGTAGAGGTATATTGCCGGTCCTAAGCCCACCACTAGGTGGCGTTTTCAAATGTTATCACTAGATGGCGCAACAAACCCATAAATTAAATGTAGACTGGTGACAAGACGGCAAATTCAAATATTTAATAAACCGAGTGTTGTAAATTTAGTATACTGAGTGTACCAAATGCAAGCGTGTATTTTCAGCCATTTTTGTGTGCGTTTTCGAAGGAACTAATTTAAAAAATAACCTAACTTAAAAATGCTTTGAACTTAAAATTACAACGAAAAAATGTACCTGGCAGTTTGCGGACCACCGCGATTCTTCCTACGATTCTGATTCATCGCTGCACCAGTGCTGCCACCGCCGCCGCCCGCCTGCTGATGATGATGATGGCTGCTCGGCCGATAGTCCTGGCTACTGCCGCTGTGGCTGCTGTGATGATGATGGTGGCCGTAACCGCCGCCGCCACCACCGCCTCCGTTGCCGCCGCCGCCCCCGCCCCTGTACGCGTGCCGCGTCTGGTGGTGGTGCTGGTGACTACCGTGATGGGGTGGAGCGGCGCTCTGCTGGTGGTTGCGCGTTGGCACGGGAATCTTGAATGCTTTCCTGCCAACACCCTACCACAAAATAAAACCAATCAACCTCAAAAACCATAACCTCAAACAATCATAAAATATCGCAGTTTAAAAGAAGTGAGGTTAGAAAATGAAAGAAATATTAATTAAAAAAAAACTTACAATAAATACAAAACTTATCAACTGTCTACCACGGACAGTTTGAATTCACGTTGCTTTCCTGCTGGTAGATTCTTCGCGTGGCAACTGCGTAGAAAGTTGCAAAGCGCGCCGTGCTGTGCGAAAAAAAAAAGATAGATTGCCGACGGCGTTCTCTTTTGTTTCACAGGAAATTTTCTTTATCTGAAAGCAAATCATCTTTATTAACACCACATTGATGATGATTTAGCTTCAATTACAGGCAAGGAAGTAAGGAATAATCGTTTTTTTTTACCAACAAATCATTTATTACGTATTAATCATAACTAAACCTAATTTATAATTATTTCCTTAAAACCTCACCAGCAAGCTTATTTAATTTATTACTAAGAAATTAACCTAATTGTAGTGCACATAAGATGCATAATGATTCCCGGGGGAATTAAGTGGCGAAACGAAACAGAAAAACAGTGATTTAAATCAGGGACCAGGAACCTGCGGCTCGTCAAACATATTTGTGAGGCCAAGAGGTACACCATTAAAATTCTGGAACGTGGATCGAGCACAAAGGTCCTGACAAAAAAAACTTTTCTTACTGGTCCGACCATAAAAAGGTTGCTCACCCCTGGTTTGGATCATCAAATATCTACATTACGGGTTAGGAACTGGTGATAAAGAATCAATGTTATAATAAGTTATAAAATAGTATGTTATAATAAGTTATAACATAATATTATAATAATGGATTTTCTTCAAAGGTTAGGAAATGTCAAAAATATTTTTGACACCTTTCAACATAATCTTATTATTTTAACCCAAATAAGCGAACAAAGTTAATCTAATTGTAAACCAAAACATAACATCATAATCACGTTAAGTTTTAGTTTCCTCAATTACATCATAACCAAAGTAGCGTAGCTTAAATCTAACGCTGTAACTGTCAAAATTTTAAAAAATTAGAGAAATGGATAAATACAAGATTTGAAAATAAGTGAAATACAACTAAACAAAACCTACGAATCTCAGTGAACATAACGTAATACCATAATTAACAAAATATGTGTTTATATAAACTAATAAAAATATCATTGTAGGTTAAAATTATTGGATTTGTAGGTTATAATCGTGGGATTTGTAGGTTATTTTAAAAACAAGTTTTTTGACATTACACCAATTATAACAAAGAATGAAACTACAAGTTCTTTGTTATTATCATGAAATAAACTTCAAAAAAGCATGACATAACCAAACTTGTTGTAAATCAACAATAGCGAAACTAAAACAAAATGGCTGCAATTATGTAAAGCCATAGTGGATGATTTGAATGACATATATGATCTAACCACCCTTATATAAAGCTGACAAGGGAAACTGCAAATTTGATTTGTTGGAAGAGGAAAATGAGAGAAATTGAAGAATACTCACCGTTTTCTCGCGATTGTCTTCGCGTCGTTTTCACTAAATCTGCATTGATTTCGCACACGCAGTCTGCCGATCAATGCCACACGTTCACAGCTCCTGCAGTGTTTAAAAAACTCAAGTGTCTCGTTGCACTTCGTTCCTGAAGCTGCCTGCAACTCCGGCCGCTCGTTGCACCTTTTTTTTCTGGCTGTGACTGTCGTCAGGTGGAGATAAATCCAGGCGTGTGTTTACAGTGCGTTGTTTTCGGTCGCAGGCTGACAACCGCGAAATGGCTGCTACTCTCCGGCGGCACCGTCGCCTGCCCAACCAACCACCCTGCTATCTCACTCGCTCACCGTCGCTTCGAATGTCTCTGGCTGTCCTGCAGGCACCGCAGGACTCTCGCTCGCTCGACGACGGGGCCTGATATTCGTCGTGACCGATCAGGCTCCGACTCGCCGCGCTCGCCTTTCTCGAGGGAGGCCACAGGGGTGGGCGCCCTGCTTGCGTGCGCTTTGTATGTTTGTGTAGTGCAGTTTGTGAGCGCTGCTTAAACGCCGCCGTTGCACCCTCAGCAGGTCGAAGTCATTGACTGACGTACGCGATAACCTTCGCACGCTCCACGAACACCACCAAACACACCACAAGGAAAAAAATACCCGCCTTCGACGAGCAGACGATTGGACCGCACCGCAGCGCCACACAATCACTTGGCGATTTTCGGCTTTCACCACGCATGCGCACTCGAGCTGTCAAAACACTTTCTAAGATCATCTATATCAATATGATCATATCCACGTTGTCACTATCATATATATTTCAACAATAAAGCGTTTAATCTACAACTAAAATCAAGAAAAATCCATTTAACTTGAACGTGATTATATCGTACTTATGTTTTTATACATAAAATAAACTTAAATTAAATAAATCAAACGTTTTAAAGGCGGTTTGTCATCCATTTGCTATATATAGTAATTTTGACTGAAAGTTTAATAATACTGAGTGGGGCGATAATTTTTAATTTCAGAAACTTATTACTATTCCGTATATACGACGATTAGGAATGTACCTGCATTTGTTAACTACTATGCCCTTACGTATATTCAATATAATATCAATATTAGCAAAAAATTAAAATCTTTTGAAATGTCAAATTTAAACCTAACCTACATCTGTCAAAAATTTAAGAAAGTATGGAAATGTCAATTAGGGACATTGACAACTGACAGATATTCAATCGCCTCATCAAAACAATATCCAAAGAAACGGCAGTAAACGTATTATAAACTTAACCTAAACTAGGTTGAGGTTATGATTACCTCAAAATAAAGTACAATGTAATCTAAAACAAACTAGTTTAATCTAAACACTGCAACTGCCAAGAATATAAGAAACCGTGGGTAATGTCAAATAGGGGTTTTGACAGTTTTATGACAGCTTTCACTTAACCTATAAACACAAGTCTAAGATAAACCACAACTTTAAAATGAACCATTGTAACCTATAAGTAGAAAAACAGATTAATTTAAGGTTATTTATTCAACTTACATCAATATTTTATGTGTACAAAATAAAACCATCCTAAACAAACAGAAAGTATATCAAATTTGAGAAACTTAGCAATATTTTAATACAAATCTTAGTCACGCTTCTTCATAGTCGTCTTAAACTTAGTGGATTCATGTAGATGAATTGATCTGTTGTTATCAATCGCATTTGCCTGCTGCCTGCCGAAGAAGTATGTAGATTTTCTCCTTTATCCAATCTTTGTTGTACGGCGCGTACGTATTCGTCGACTTTTGATACACCAAGCAGCTCAGATCGCTCAGCTGATCGACGAAGTCAAACAGTTGCGAGATGTCGTAGGTGATTGTCGGCGTCTTCGGATTACGCCGCTTCAAATGCTCTTCGTAGATCTTGCACACGCCTTCCATGCACTCGTTGACGGACTCGTAATCGGAGTAGGTACGTGTTCGCGGATTACTGCCGGATTGCACTAGGAGAATGGTGTGCGCCTATTCAAAAGTGAAAAGAAGCGTGGTTAAAACTTCAAAGAGTTTAGTATGTGTTGCTCACCATTGCAGATTAATTCGTGGTAACTTTTGTTGATTGTAGAGGATTATTTCTGAGTTTTTGCACCGTATTTTGCAGATACTTCGCGTCTTTTTTTGTTACTGAGGTTACGTTCCAGAGTGTAAACTAATCTAGTGATTTTTCTAGGGATATTTGGTTTAATACACTTTATTTCAAATTTGTTTTGCTTTTTTTTGTAAAACTTTCCCAATAAACTAAAACGAATTCCAAATGCGTATATTAACAATATTATTTATTATGACTTGCTTCAAACGTGATAATAACTGCCTATTAAATTAAGAATTCTCTTTGTTATGTTAAACTCGGATTTTGACAACTATGACAGATTTTTGAGAGTTAAAATTACTACAAATGTAATGCTATCGTAGTATATGTAATGATATAATCTAGTGACTTTTCTAGAGTTTTGGTCATGTGACATATTTCATTTTTTGCTTTTTTTCTTGTTAAATATTACCAAAAAAAAAAAACAAAGGTAAAACACGTTTCAGTCTATTAATCATAGTATTATTTCATAATTGCTTTGCTATCTTTGTGTTATATATTAGCAAAAGTAGCAAACTCAGACAAATAGTGAATTAATAATAATAGTAATTCAATATGTCATTAGAAAATAAGGGTATATGCCATAGAAATTAAAAATGCTCTTAGAATATGAGTATATGTCAAACTTTGATTTCGACAGCTATTCAATAATGTCACTTTTTGACTGACATCAAATATAATGCTTTCGAATCTTAGGTAAATGCTAAAATTGGTTAGTAGTCATTAGTTTAACCTTCAATTTTTAACAAAATATCAAGATGACTTAAAACCATTTCAGTTAACGTTTCTAATTTTAAGGTTATGTTTCCTGCCTACCAAGTTATGACAGTAGTAAATGATAATACAAAATA
>WSZQ02065424.1:14544-36995 GCA_019419845.2 Weissflogia rhopalogaster
AGATGTGTCAGGGAAAGGCGTAGGGGTATCAGGCGTTGGGTTAGGCGTGTCAGATGTGTCAGGTGTATCAGATGTGTCAGGGGAAGGCTGAGTTGGACTGGTCATACAAGGATTCTCACACTCAACAACATTGAAATCCTGTGTAGCTCTACGTGTCCTCAGCTTCGCAACACCTCCATCCCTCGTTAGGTCTAAACTCTGAATGTTCCATACTGAAACACAATAGGATCAAATATTTTGAGAATCTTCAAAAGCTGATATATGTTAATTTTCATTGATGTCGCAGAACTAAGGTGTCCTCAGTAATGTTATGGGTTCCATAACTGGTGCTACTATTTGTCAAAACCAATTGCAAATCAAGATTGATTGTAGAAGAGTTCCTGGGTAACAATTGTGAGTACTAGATAAGAATTTGTTTCAAAATAATGATGTGGGGAATGCATTCACATACGACATGTAATGCATATTTTAATTGTCACACCTGCAAGATATAGTGTATTTCTACCAGGCCATTTTTGACTCTTTCCTAAACTAACTTTCTTGCCTTTCCACACTTCTCTCCTCAGACTTTTGAACGATTTTTCTGGCGATTGCGCACCTCGGTTACTTGGTCTTCAACCACACCTGTGAGCCCGGTTGGCGTGACACCGGATGAAATAAAGGCAAATGTTTCGTAACTGCGCAGAAACCAATCAAAACTGATTCTACATTTGAACACAGGGAGAAAATGGCGGGAAACCATCCCATGATCCTGACATGATTTAGTTACCTTGATTTTAACAGAACTACATTCTCGTGTGTGGATTCTTCCCACACACTCATACCCAACTTGTAAAATTGGCGATTTTATTATGTTACTACTTTCGTTTTCACAACTGCTTAATCTTTCATAGCCCCCACTAAATCCTAACACCCTCAGATCCGTACGTCCATTTCATGGTACCCCCGTGGTACCTTCCGTCCTTCACCGAATCGCCACCGTTCTCAACATTTTCTTGGGTTGCACAGCCTTGAGTGGTAACCTACCAGGATACCAAGCCACACCAACTGGCGGGAAATCGGTACCATGTTATCTCAAATTCAATCTAATCTAGGTTTTAAGCTCTCCACAGTCTTCTTCTAACTAATTCACTTCAGATTATCCAAAATTGTCTTTTATAAAGGTATAAATCTCTGCGATTAAGGTTAACACACATAAAATGGCGGGAAATCAGTACCAGTCTATCTCAGACAGAATCTAACTAGGTTGTAAGCTCTCCACAGTCCTCTTTTAATTAATCCAGTTCGGATTTTCGAAAATTGACTTTTATAAAGGTACAAATCACTTCGGTTTAGACTAACAACTATAAAAATGGCGAATCAATCTGACTAATTGTAAGTTCTAAGTTCTCTACAGTCCTTTTCGACCTATTATTTCGTATAATAGTTCGTATTATCAACAATTTCCGATTTTACAAAGATTTAACAAAGAGCAGTTAACAAAGCAGCATTTACAGAAAAGATATTAACTTACATGCGTGGACTTGGCTACCCAAGATGGCGCAAGTGATGAGAATGTATCCCACTCGACCCGTCATCGTAGGACCGATTCGAACGATAGTTGGACCTAATCAATCCACTACCTATTTATATACAGAACAGGCAGCCACGAAAACTGATTTAATTGGTGTATAACTGTTCGCTAAGCGTTAATATTATCGAAAATATGTCTGAATACCTTCGCTATCAGGCTATGCTTGAAAAAATACCCGAAATTCCCGCAGGAATTATATGGTATTTTTGTGACAAATATACATGTTTTTGTGTTATCTTTGTTTATCGGAAAATTGTGAAACCCACCAAATTCTTGTTCCACTGCTATTTTCACGACTAAATAATATTTCTATTATTTAACTTGACATTCCTTCTTATGTTGGTCACATTTTGTATGTTTAGGTTTCAATTCCCTTTTTTTCATGGTTAATTTAAGATTTTTTAGAGTTAGGTTATGTTAAGCTGGATTAAAGTATGTATAAGAGGTTAGGAGTCGTTTATATGAGGGTATAAGTTAGGTTAGGTTCGATGAGATTAGAAATTTGAATCCACAGGTATTCATAATTATAGAGTTAATTGGGGTTTGGAATCTGAGTCTGGAATATTTACCCTGCAGTTCAAAATCAGTTCCCTGTAAGGTTCTTCAAAGTAATTGATGGGAATGTTAAGAATTCAGTTGTAGAATTGATTGGAGTTTAGAATCTGAGACTGGAATGTTTACTCTGGAGTTCAAAAACAGTAACTTTATAAAGGCTAAATCTATTGTATGGAGACTTTAAGAGGAATACTAGTTGTAATTCCTGAGATGAATTTTGGAGCACTCAGCTTCTTCAAAATACTTGATGGCAATGTTAAGAATTCCCCATGGAATGACTGAATAATTCCCAGTTCCTGGGAACTGACATAGATCTTCCTGCGGGCAAACTTGTCTTCTACGGTTTTTTTAAGTGTCATGATTGGTTTGGAAGTCCCAAAGAATCGACTATGAATAGTTCGAACTGAATAATTGCTGTTCCCAAGTAATACCTTAGTTGTTGCTAGGAGTTCCTAAGGGAAAACTTGATAGGTTCTTGACCGGATCTGTAATGTAGAAAATTGATTTTGAAGTTTCCAGAGAATGATTAAGCACTGTGTACAGTGCTGCTGAAGATTTAAAGTGTCCTGGGAAGAACTATGAAACGATTCCGTTTCCACGGAATGAATTAGATGTTGCTAGAATAAACCTAGGTGTGACAGTTTCTTCAATTACATGTAACATTTGGTTACATAAAGTTTCCGGCACTGCTGGTCGTGTACGGTTCTGCTGGTGGGCTCTGGCTGACCGCTGCTGGGCTGCTAGACTGTTAGTACTGGTGGCTGCTGGACTGCTGAGCTGTTTGGATTGCTGTTCGACACTCACGGCTTCAGAGATACTACGTTTTATATTTTACAAGCTGATTAATTTGGTAACGGCTTTTACACTTTCGATTGTCGCATACAGCGTGCCCTCGGAGTGTTCTAGCACTTCCCGGGTTCAATCTTATATATAACGAGTCCCTCCCCTGGAGCCTGGTAGTGCACGGGCGTTTTCCCGGCACGAGGTTACTGAGTAAGACTCACGTGCGCACGCTATGCGTTGGCATCTTGTGGCTTCGAAGTTATTCATCGTGGTGGGTGACTATACGATATCGTCCCGTCACCTCAGCCCTGGTCGACCCCTTGAAGGTTAGCGTGAATGTTTCCTGCGTGCTTTCCCACATTTTGACGCATCCTGTGGTGGTCTAACGAATCCGTTTCTTATAAATCTAGATTAATGACTTGACATGTATAAGCTTTTTAGAAAACTATTCCAAATTTGCATTTGGTGATCAGTGAGGTCACAGTTGACAATATGTCTTTGCGACAGTGTCTTAAACTATTGATTTTGATATGCTCAGGGAAATACACAACAGATCAAAGTTGGTCGAAGTGCCCGTGGCATTGACCGCCCAGGATTATGTTCAGGGAAGGACCATGAATAAATCCCGGTACCCAGGAAAAAATAATTGTTCCAAGGAAGAATCTTGATTAGACAGGTCCTTTAAAGTACATGATATGGTTTGAAGGTTCCAATGAATATCTAAAAATGGTTCCAACGAAATGGAATAACTGTTCCTGGAAGGCAAGTTGACAAGTACAGGCTCTTTGAGTTACATGATTGTTTTTTAAAGTGTCCTAGGACGGACTATGAATAGATTCTCGTTCCCAGAGATTAATTAATATGCCCGAAGGGCAACAATAACAAGATTATTCCTGATCATCTTTTAATGATCAAATCAATAGACATTAATATTGTTCATGTTATTGATTTGTAACCTTGTAGACGAATAGAGGTCCCCTCTCAATTTGAAACAGTGACTGACCTCCCTTAATCTAGTAACCAAGCCAACCACTTACAATCACAACAAACACCTAGTCATTACCGCAATAAAGACAAACTCGGTCAGTTTGTATTCACACGTCAACGTCCCACAATCTACAAATTTCTATACATAGTAAAGAATATCTTCAAGATGCCTGAACTAGCAGACGATATGTACTGCTCCCAGCAGATCATGGTGCCTCCCATGTTTCCTTACATTCTAAGGCAGTATGCTAAGGCGGCTATAAGGTCTCAGCCAACGGATCTTCTCAGGTAACTCTCAAAATCTTAATGATTACCTTTTATAAAAGTTAATACTGTTTCTTTGAAGATGGTCCACTGCCTACTTTCGATGTCTGTCCCTCAACTTACCACCTCCGGTGAAGCCACGTCTTGAATACCCCATCCCACAGGACTATGACGGGGTGACTCCAGGATGGCTCAAGGCATTGCTCTACCAACTCCAGAATAATACGCATGTGGACTTTAAAGTTCTATGGGATCGATGGATGGGAGCTTGTCAGAATCATCTCACCTTGATTAAGATTCTTTGCCTAGGAGGTTTTACAGATCCTCTGGCCGTTCCACTTCTGAGGTTTATTGCTCTTTGTGTGGGGTTCCTTTCTGAGGTTAGTAGACAAAGGTGACATTTTGACTCTTGAGTCTTGAACCACGTTCTTGTTTTTAGAACTTGACACAAACAATGATCCTATTCTGTGAGGTTGTAACCGAAGAACCTGAAGGTGGTTCTGCCATGATCTCCGTGGAGACCTTCATAGATGTCTATACCTTTTTGGCAGCAATTGATGCATCAAAAGACCAGGTCCTCTTAAACAGATATTTTACCGATGATCTTCTAGCTTTGATCGAGGAGCGCAAGTCTATCAAGGAGAAGGAAGGTGGAGCAAAGGCTCGTCGGTTAAGCGTAAAGGAAACCAGTACCGCCTCGGAATTGTCTCAGGAGGAAGTCAGACAAGAAGAGGATGCTCGTGAAGTGATCTCCTGTCCGGATCTGGTAGAAGAAAAGAGCTGTGAATTCTCCTCGGAAGATAGCGACATGTTGGATCGCAGCAAGTCGACAATCCTTGATGACAAACAACGAATCTCAGCAGCTATTGGCCAGGACCTTGCAGAGGAATTCCAGACAAAGGAAGCAATTTTTCCGGGGGAAACAGGCGGAGAAGGTGAAATCCCGAACTACTACAAGGATAAAGAGGAAGCAGGAGAGGAGTCTATCTGTGCAGAAGAAGCCTCCCAAGTAGGCAAAGACGTGGATCTAGGTGAAAAGGAATTGGATCCAGATATGCCAAGTGATGAGCAGCAACTTGAAGACCAACCTAAAGAAGACGGGGAGATCGGTTCTGCAGAATCCAGGACATCTAAACCATCTCCCACTTCGGGAGAGAAAGAGGAACCACTTCCTAGTGACGCATCGTTCGAGAAACAAGAAGTTGTAGAAGTTGTAGAAGAGCAAGAAACTGAAGAGGGACTCAAGACCTCAACTGTATCTTCTTTCTCCGTGGTTCAAAAGGAGGTGGAAGAGGAAGACGAAGCTGCAGCTGAAGGAGAGGAGGCGACAGTACCTAGTGAGAAGTCGATTCAAACACAGGACAGTAAAACATCAGAGAGCGAGATCTCAAAGACAATGTCGGAGCCAATAACTTCAGAGTTATTCAAAGCTCCCATTGAGATTTTGGGGGAATACAGCGTTGCTGAGCCGGAAACCATAGCACCCGAGGAAGAACTAATCGTTGAGGGGAAGTTTGCCGTGGAGGAGATCTTCGTGGAAGGCATCCCAGGCATCGGAAAGGTTGTCCCCATTGACCTAGTAGAGGCAGTGATCACATACATGAAAAGGTGTGCCGCTGAGCAACAGGGTATGGTCATGCCGAGGAATATTCGCCACTATAGCTGCCCACCTCTGGAAGAATATCAGTAGTTTAAATTGTACAGAGTAATTTATTCCACTTTATTTGGCAGTATGTAATTCTTATAATAAAAGCCTCCAAACATATAAATAAAAGTTAGACCATGTATGACCACGGGGATCATGATTAGTTTAGGGAAGTCACACCAGGGATTCACCAAGTGAGTTATGAACAAAGTGGTCCCAAGCAGGAACTGAAACAGTTGGATCGAAGTCACAAGCTTTTTCCAACGGACCCCAAGCTTTCCAAAATAGAGGGTTCCAAAGTAGTAGGCGTACATGATGGTGTGGACCCAGGTGTTCAGATAGGGAGCAATTGCTAAGGCTCCACTTGGAAGGTATTTGACTCCAAACCATGATACGAGAACCATTGAAGTATGGTGGAAGAGATGAAGTGGTGAAACAAAGTGTTGTTTCTTGGTCAGTACAAAAAAGATGGTATCCATCATGTCTAGATACTTCAACATATAGTAGGCATAACCAATGGGAGGCATGAAATTGTTTCGAGCCTCATCCTCTGTGAAGACCCTCATACAGATCCAATTTTCGTTAAATGGAATCGAGCTTGCCTGAAATTCGATAAAACTCGATGAAATTCCATTAAACCCCATAGAACCCCTTATAATCGTATAGAAACCCCTAAACCCCATAAAATTCGAAAGATCCCAATTACAAACCGTACAACCCATAAACTTCATTGGACCCCTTAAGTACTGTAAACCCTACAAGAATTCCTACAAAAACATAAAACGCCAAAATGTCACCAACTCCGTATTAAACTTCATAGAACCTCCTAAATTCCATGTCTTAAACCCCATAAACCCCATGGAAACACATTAATAATAGCTCCTTAAAAAACCTAAAACCCAAAAAAAATCTTCATTCATTTCATAACCCTCATAGAACCACATAATCCCCTCAAAACCCCATAAATAACACAAATACTAGAAAACCCCGTGAACCCCATAGAACTCAATTAACAATACTTAAAAAAAAGCTAAAAAGTCTCCATCAAAATCACCTAGAATCCGTTGAACCCCATTATTTTCATAACCCACATAGAACCCCATAATCCCCGCAAAACCTCATAGAACTGCATTTAAAAAACCAAAGACATAAAATGCTAAAAAGTCTCCATCAAAACTCCATAATGAATGCCATGAAATCCCATTAAAATAGAGAACCCCAAAAAAATCTCTTCCAAAACCCCAAAAACTATAAACCACATAAATTTCTAAAACTCATAAACACCATAAAACCCTATAAATCCAGAACGGGACTTACCCAGGACAAGATCCCAATATTAAGGACCACTTGTAAGACATTATACCATAGAATAAGCCTTCTTAAGTTGTAAGGGTTCCTGGCCTTCATATAGTTTGGTCCCCACCGAGTCACAAAGAGGTAATAGACTAGAGTTATACACAGTGGTAGAAGTGGAGTGTCGATAAGGAACCATCCTCTGGTCCTTGGATCTGTGGAGAAATTTTTTATAATCTCTCAAAGGGACTTAAGTAAAGTCACTTACCTCCAGCGTCAAGGACGTATGTTTGATAGAGATCCGTCAACATTTTCAGACAGAGCATTATTGATGGTCACGCGGAGAAATCTTTATTGAAACTGATTTTGAAAATTGTTTAAGTAACGGGTAACCTTCAGTATTATCGAGTACGTCTTAACATGTTTTCGTCATAATGACTGTAATCAGTGTCGTAAAGTTGAGGTGATTAGTATGACTAATTGTAAGTGATTGACAATTGGTGGATAGGTGCAATTTTGCTTACGCAATGTCTACTTAAGTAAATACCTACTTAAGCAGTCGTTACTTAAGTAGACATTAAGTAGGCTTAAATTGAATAGATTTTTTCAAGTCGTTTGGAAGACCACTTTATTAAGATTTTACCTGAATAGCTATCTCGTAAGTAATTTGGCAATTAATTAGACTTTACTTAAGTCGACCTTACTTAAGACAACTTGAAAATTTAAGTAGGTTAATCAAAGTTGAATATTTAAGTAGGTTAATCAAAGTTGAAAATTTAAGTAGGTTAATCAAAGAGACTTCAAGTTAGTATGGCTTAAGATAAATCACTTTATTACAAGTTGACTTAAGATCCTCAGAATCTTCTCTCTATCTAGATAAATTCTGAGGAACTATCAAAAGACAACTTAAGTAAGCTTTATCTAGATAGATTCCTCAGAAGTATTATTTGTGTATAATTTGACTTTACTTAAGGCGATGCTTATTTGCTTAATTAGACTTTAATTAAGTAAATCTTACTTAAGATAATCTGACCACAGTAGAAGAGGAATACAGAAATAGAGTAATTAAATTTACTTAAGTTAGTATGATCTAAGTTAAGTAAGGTTTTCATAAGTAAACTTAAGCACCTCAAAATATTATTTTCAGACGGCTTAAGTATCACTTAAGTAGAATTGTTTGTAGCTTTCCAGAATCCCCAATTTAATCAAACTTTACTTACGTAGACTCCTCTTAAGTAAGTTCGACTGTTACTTAGGTCAACCCTACTTAACCAGACAGTAAAACTAAACTAGGTTAATGAAAGTGACTTAAGTTAGTCTGGCTTAAGTTAAGTCACTTTATGATAAGTTGACTTAAGCCCCTCGGAATATTATCTACTGACAACTTAAGTAAGATGTACTTAAGTATATTTTGATGTTGTTTTTACGACGGCACATGATAGACTCTTCAAAAAGCTGTCAAGAATTCACGCAAATTCACGCGACTCGCGCTCATTAAACACTTTGTAGAGAGTGGGAGAAGCGTGTCTCCGCAGGACGGTTAACGAGTATAACGCTTCAATATGAGCAAGGCAGAGGGAAGACCGAGAGACTGGCGCAGCGCGTTTTTGAAGTTGTTACTTCAAAAATGTGAGAAACGCTGCCGTAACCACAAACATTTTTGAAATATTTAACTTTCTAATTAACCAAAAATAACTTTAACCGTCGACCACAACTAGAATGTTAAGAACGTTTTACTTACGTAGATTAGTAATGAAAGGGAAACCTGTATTTTCGGAAAGTCATGGGACCAACCATGGGACGAGCCATCGGTGATGGAGGGTAGTCAGGGGGTCAAAAAATGTATTTTTATACGTACACGTTGCGATAAAGTTGACAAAAAATAAAAATTAACAAAAAAAGTAAAACATTCCAAAAGGAGAATTCACGCAAATATAATTCATAATTGTAACGACCCTAAGTAACTAAGCGCTTTGTAGAAATAGCGAGTATACCGCTCCAATATGAGTAAGGAGGAGGAAAGACATTCAAATTGGTGTAGCGCGTCGTGTAAAGCGTTACGCTGAGATGCAGTTTTCCCTCCTTAAAAATTTCAAAGCTTCAAAAATGACAGGGCCGCTGCTATAACCACAAAAATGTTTGAAATATCTAACTTTCTAATTAACCAACAATAACTTTAACCGAATGTTAATGTGAACAGTGATTAACCAGCAAATCAATAATCGTACGCAACGAAACTCTCAAATTACGTCATTCATATTTTAATTATATTATAATTACAATACTTTTAGTGTATAATTACATACAATGTGATTAATTACGCATGTTTGTTCTTATCATTGTTCTAGCATGCAGATCGTACAATACTAATTGCCAAAACCTGCTTTACAGAATGCACCACAGAGAAATGAGAGGAAATTTCGTAAATTACTCACGTTCAGCTCAGTGACTACTTACGTAAACCTAACCTAAGCCTACAACACCTAGAGTAATAGAGACCTAGAGCAATTAGAAGAGACTGTGTATGATACAATTTTACAAAGTTATACCCTAGGCATTTTTATATACTTTTTGTTGTTGTTCTTAACTCTGGCTACAAAGTTTAAAATCGTCTTAAGTACGACCGCCATCTTGACTCAACCACCCCTCCTCTTTTCCTCCCTTCCACGCAGCCTTCTCAGGAGGGTTAATAAATAAATTACGCTAAGTCAACACTGCTGAGATACTGTTTAGTTGTTGCTTGTCCGAAACGCTTGGATTGAGTATAATTTTGTGACTTTTGTGTAGAGATGAGATCGTTTTGTACGCTTCTTTTTTTTTGTTAGAAATTGAAGATCCCAAGGTCGACGAAGGTCATTGAGTATTGCCAAGTGGAAGCTAGCTATTCGTCGCAGTGCCGATACAGCAGGAAGTTGTATTCGGTGAATTCGATGCCTAGCTTGGTTGGGGTCAGTTTGCATTTGTTCTGAAAGCATGTTTTGAGGTTAGATTAGGTTGGGTTAGGTTAGGTTTAGTTAGGTCATGTCAGATAAGGTTAGGTTAAGTGAAGTTGGATTAGGTTGTGTTTCGGTAAGATTAGGTTAGGTTGAGTTTAGGTTAGGTTAGACTAGGTTAGATTAGGTTAAGTCAGGTTAGGATGGAGTAGGTTCGGAAAGGTTTGGTTGGATTAGGTTACGTTAGGTTGGGTTAGATTGGGTTTAGTTAAGACTTGGTAATAATCCAATTCAACCTAACCCAACCTATTCTAACCCAACCTAACTTAACCTAACCTATACTCAACCTAACTTAACCCTACAGGTTGAGTTTAGATTAGGTTAAGTTAGGTTGGGTTAGATTGAATTAAATTTGGTTAAAGTAGGTTTGGAAAGGTTTGGTTGGATTAGGTTAAGTAAGATTGGGTTAGGTTGAGTTTAGGTTAGGTAAGCTTAGGTTAGAATAAGTTAAGTTGAGTTTAGATTAGGTTAAGTAGGTTAGAGAAGGTTTGGTTGGATTAGGATAAATTACTCTACCTTAGGTTTGGTAAGATTAGGTTAAAGTTAGGTTGGGTTAGGTCGAGGTTAAGTTAGGTTAGATTCGGTTTGGTTAAGTTAAGTTAGGTTGAGCTAGGATGGATTAAAATGAGTTTGGTTAGGTTAGGTTAGGTTAGGTTAAGTTATTTGTATTAGATATGGTTACGTAAAGTTAGGCTAGGTTAGGTAAGATTGAGTTAGGTAAGGTAAGTTTAGGTTGAGATAAGTTATGATAGGTTAGGTTACATTAGGTTATGTTAGGTTAGTATTTAGGATAGGGTGTACCTGATTTTGCTTGAGGGACGCCCGGTAGGTCATCACTTTCGACTGATAGCCATTGAGGTCGACGTCGAAGGTGACGCTCTGCGAGTTGATCAACTGACTGGGAACGTTCTCGTTGACCTTACTGAGCAGCTTTGCGTCCTCGAAGCTGATGCTGTTCCACGGACAAGTTAGATGTTTGTAGCTGTTGTAGCAGTTCTCAATATCTTTCAAATGGGCCTGTGATGATCTGAAGGTAACTTAAGTTAGCAGGGCTTAAGGAAAGTCATCTGGTAACTAAACATAAGCCCCTCAGGAAACTTTTTTGAAGGAAACAGTACTTAAGTCGTCGTAATATAGTTCTCTTATATAGACTTTACTTAAGTAGACTTGATCCCCACAGGCAACAACTCTACTGAACTGTATGTATGTTACAAATTGTAAGTAAAACTGACGAAAATTACTTAAGCTACTATGGCTTAAGTTAGGGAAAGTTATGATAACTAGACTTAACGCCCTCAAGGGGACAGTTCTTAAGTAGTTGGAAAATAGTTATCTTAAGTAGACTGAAATACACCTTACTAAAGTAGGCTTAATCCCCACAGGAAATAACTCTACTTAAATTACTGTGGTTTGAGGCAAGTTATGACAAGTAGACTTAGGTTGAACCCCTCAGACTTTTCTGTGGAGTCAATGCCGGATTGGTGGTTAAATAGTTTTCATACTCAGTCCTGATTTGAGTAGACCTTATTATAATAAACCTTACTCAAATTAACTTGAAGTATTGTACTTAAATCCACCCATCTTAAGTAGGTGAACTTAAGTACTATTCTGATTTGGACCTTACTAAGCAAACTTAACAAAATGGACTTTGCTCAAGCTGACTTATTCTAAGTAAGACTTGACTTAAATGAATACTTACTGAAATATCAAAGTTAAGTAGTCATCAGACATATACTTCGAAATCGGAATGATGTACGTAAAGTTATACGTTGTACTATCCGGGGACAGATAGTGCTCCGTGAGGGTAGCATTAAAGTACTTCCCCTGAAGGGTTATAGTAAAGTGAAGATCATCCACAGAGTCATAGCCATTATCCCGGTCTGTCCACTCTTCATCTCTCTTCTGGCGACTCTTATCGATGTTGTTCCCATGCAAGGACTTCAACACCCGGTTCTTGTCAATACTGATCAGATCACTTTTATTATGCTGGGTCTGTATAGTTGGAAGGCTTTTATCGAAAAGTGGACCCAGCTCTCCAGAGTCCAACTTCTCCAGCTTGGACGGCGCGCAACAATAGATCGGACAAGGGCTGGAATGATGGATGTCGTCTTCTAGGATACAGTCAGCTGGTCTACCCAAGGTCCGACCTTGTCTGGGAAAGTCGAGCTGAGGAGGGTTTGAGTTTGAGTTCTTGTAGACGATTGTCGTGGAGAGGTCTATGACCGGATGCCAGGTCCTCAACTTTTTGGGTGGACTCAGAGTGGTTAGAGTACGTTGGACTGCTTGGAGGCTAGCCTGAGTGAGTTGGTTATGCCGGGCTGTTTCCAGGAAGTATAGGGTTGTAATGGCTGCTAGACAGAGGGCCATGACCAGAACTAGGACTACGATAACGATGTGAATCATCTTGTTGGAACAGAGCTGGTCATCTTGCATCGATTTGTGTCTGCGGCCTTGGGAGCTCCCAGATTTGATGCTATCCGTCCTCTTGAATTTCGCAAGTCGTTTGTTGATCCTCTCAAGTTGGTCTATACGCGTCTCGAGATTGTCTGTAACTTTGCAGAGCTCTTTAACAGCACCGACGTTCTCCATAAAGATACGTTCTTTGTTCACCACTAAGAAGTTGTCAATTGAGACGCCGTTCTCCAGAACAAGGTTCCCAGCAGGACGTACGGCTTCCGGCAGGACCTGGGCCACTTCCTGGGCGATTACTCCAGTGTCGCAAAGTCCGGCGCGGTTCAACTGAGCAGCGAACCCAGGTTCATACTCGTAGCGGACTACCCTAAGCTTCTGGACATTCCTAAGTTGCTCCTGCGAGTCACATTCAACGATATTCTTTTTGGCGCGGACATCACTAGGTTGGATTATATGTCCGGTGACCTTTAAATTCCCATGGATCACCAAGGACTCATCAGGTCTGTCAGTGTTCACTCCGATTCTGCCAGAGTGGTAGATGCTATCCGCCGTCTGTCCTTTCTGCCAACAAAGCTCGACGTCACTTTCAAACTGTCCCGGGTTGCTGGCTCGGACTATGATCTTCTGACTGGCGTGCGAGATGATCGGGTAGTTCCCATGGGTGGTGTGGGCATGAAGACCGACGACCAGCTGAAAGTATCGCTGTTCAGGGTTGGGCTTGCCCTTTTTGCGCATGTTGTTCGAGGTGGTCTCGCTGAAGTGGAGTCGGCCGACGGTCACCTTGGTCACCTGGGCGCTGAGCAGCTCCACCCTGCGATCAAAACTGTTTGATTATTAAGCTGTGTGGTCGTCGGAGGTGTGGGGTGACGGTATACGTACAGCACCGGATGGAATGGTTTCTTGCTTCGATCACTCTGGCTCTGCTCGACGCGGATAGTTTGGGTCGGGCAGTCGTGCTTCACTCCATAGAAGTGCAAGTGGAATGAGGAGATCTTCTGGAAACCCTCAGGGGTCTTCACGAATTGGGCATCACCTACTAACTGGACATGACAAGTGATCTGAAAGAAGACAACTTTCTTAGGACACTACTGGGGAGTTTATTTTGAAAATCATTAGAGCTCAGGATGGAAGATCAGCTCCATAGAGGGGGCTCTAGACATAAAGGCTAGGAATGCCTTCAGAGAACAGGGGAAATACTGACCTGAAAATGATTCTTCTTCTGACAAACAAAAGCATCATCAGAATTTGAAAAATTAAACCCTTTATCCGCATCCACTCGATAATGAGGATTAGGCAACTCTGTCAGACTCTGATCACAGAGCACATGCCACCCGGTTTGTTGGAACGGTTGAAACCGGATACACTGATACTGGGAGTCAGAAAGACATGACTCCGAAGCAGCGTAGTCATCATCCACCGAAGTGTTGACATTTGAAGGAGGACTCAACTGTCCTGGGGAACAATGTTCTGGAATCAAACCAATACAATTCCATCATAGGAGTGCCATTGAGCCACGTCTATCTAAACTAACCTGGTTCATTTTTCACAACATTATCCTGTGAATGCTTCCTCTTCTTCTTTGTATGTCCCCCTGAAGAACTCGAAACACTGGGAACACTCTGAAGATTTGTGTAGACAATTCCATCCATTCCCGGATCACTGCAGATTTCTTGCTGTGGATTAACCTGTGGATTGACTTGCGTTTGCTGTGGATGAAGATTCATATCGAATCCCAGATGCATCAAGTTTTTGTCGTAGTCCTGGGCGATGATCGCTGAACGCAAGTCATCCCCGACGAGGATCCGGGTGTCTTGTTGTAAAAGGCCATTTTCGAGCATAGTCTCAGTGGCGGCATGTTCCGATACAACAATGTGGGACCCCAGAATGAGATTCTCGTTGATGATTGGATTGAGAAGACTTGGGGTCGTCTTGTAGATGTTGGGTTGGAGAGTGGTGTAGATCGCGTCTGTGGGCTGAAGGGCCGATTCGCAGTTCTCTGAAGGGCTGTAGGGGTGTTCGGAGCTAGAGTCTGGTGGTGATTCAGGGAGTGCATGGCTGAAAATTTAAAGATATCAGATGATTATGTTCTGAAGGTGGATGTTGTTCGGATTTCGACTTGAATGGATTGAACGGAGTAAAACAGAGGAGGAATGAACATAGGAAAACAAGGGTGAGGAAAGATAATGTAGATCTGAGTATGATGAGGCAGACCAGAATTCAGCCGAACTAGATAGGACAGGATTGAGCAGTGCCAAGGTATGACAACTGGGCCACTCTAGGCAGAATTTGACCTGGACTGACTTAATATAATTGCGCATGGAAAACTCGGATTACCTGAATGTGGTAAGACTTGATAGTATTATGGTAGGACAGAGAGCCTAGCAAGGCAGAGATTGACCTGTACAGGGAAAAGTACTTAGCAAGATTGGTTAAATTCGTCCAAAAGTGTAATTAGACCAAGAACAGCGTAAAATTGAGGTTAACTGAAGGTATAACTAAAGAGACTAGCCAAAACTGGGTAAATTCAGATCAGATGGAAATGAGTATGACAGGACAAAACTAAATTGAATGGAGCAAGGCAGGAAATATCTGAATGGGACACGACAGGGCAGACTTGAATCTGAAAGAACAGAGTAGCTCTGAATAGAATAGAACTGACTAGATTAACACAATAGTTGGAGAGCAGAACCAGACTAGGCAGAACCGAGCGAAGCAATACATAGAATAGTTAAACTGGGCAAGACGGAGCAGAAATTAATCTGGGGAACAGGGCAAAATTGAAAAGAACACGACAGGGAATACCTGAAGAAGTGAAGCAGGACAGAATTGAACGGAACAAGAAAGGGAATACCTGAACAGAACTGGGCAAGAAGGAACAGAAATGAAACTGGGATACAGGGTAAAATTGAAACAATAACCTGAACAGGACAAACAGGGTAGAATTGAACGGATCAAGAAAGGGAATAGCTGAACAGAATAATACAAGGCGGAATTTACTCTGAAAGTACAGGTCAGAACTGGGAAGAATGGAACTAACCAGACTAGGACAGGAACTCAAGAGCTGAATCGAACATAGTTTTCTAGCTGGGTATAACTGATCGGGGCAAGACAAAGAATAGATGAACTGGGCAAAACAGGACAGAATCGAATCTGTAGATCAGAGCAAAACTGAATGTACCATCAGTACAAACCAGGATAGAAGATCAGAGAAAGCTTAGTAGAACTAGTCCAAACTGGACCAGACACTTTAGCACAGAACTGGCCACATTAAGACATTCCAGATCGAACCCACCCTGACAAATCATAACAGAACTAAAACTCTAGAAAGTAAAAACTCACCCAGGCGTCCTCTTATTTTCAACAATCACATTGAGCAACTTCCCCGTAGGTGCTGCCACCTGCGCTGGCGGATTCAACGACTCGCCGAAGTAATTCCCCGTGGCGGGCGTGTTATCACTGTTGATAAACGCCTCCAGCTGCGAAAAGTCCAACGCCTCGTTGTCGATCCCACCGACAAAGTCGCCACTGCGTCCTTGAAACAAAAGCAAAAACGCCTTTCTCTAACTCTCTTGCACTTCGTACCTTAATCGCTCTTAAGTATAATTGTTAATTAAGCTATTTCGAATCCAATTAAATCGAAGCCTGACGCCTGTTAGAAATGAGTGTAAAAACATCGTTTACATGGATCCTGATAATGATTGTTATGATCGCATGCGCGTTGGCGTCGCTCTAATTGCGTCCATTTTCATTTTTCATCTTTCCGTTTTCATCTTTAACTTTTTCTTTTCTTTCTTACTCTCACTCTCTCTATCTCTCTTCCTTTCCAACTCTCCTTCTCTCATCAACTAGATAAGGGGTCGGCAAACTTTTTTAAGAAATGAAATCAAATATTATTTGTTGGCAAAGTTTAAAGGGACGGTAGAAAATGTTCTCATCCATCTATAAAATTGAAGATTACCGACCCCTGAACAAGGGAACTCTATGGAATTGTTTATCGTTTGTTTGCAGTTTTTACTCTTTTTTTTCTTTTTCCCCCTTTCTGGGTTTCCGTTCCCTGAGATGAATTCGTCAAAATCGTGGGTCGGCAAATAAACTACATCCTGCAAAACCAGGGCTCGGCAACTTTGAAGAAAGATAAAATCGTAAATATGCCTGGATGACGATAGTGCATAGTGCATAGATAGGTATTAGTGCATTTGTTTTCATCTGTTTTCTTTTTGTTGTGCCCTCTCATTACCGTTCTCACTATAAACAACAAATCTACAGAATCAGGGGTTGGCAAAATGTTTACAAAAAGAAAAATAGAAAAAGTTGTAAGGGTTTGTGGTGTAAGAAGAACCTCCTCAGGTAACGTCTATATAATTGAATAGATTTTGCCGACCACTAGCCAAGGAAAATCTATTTCTTTTACAGATTTCAGTTTTTCTTCTTTCGTTCTCATTTTTATTTTTTTTGCTCTCACCTATCGTCCCCCTTCTATTGTCCCTAGTCCACTATCTCTCTCTCTCCCTCTCTCGTTTCTCACTATATAAAAAACCTACAAGTCCAGGGGTCGGCAAAACGTCTATAAAAACAAACAAAAATGCCTTTTTCACATTTGACATAGAAAACATAACTATGAAAAGATCATGTTACATCGATAAAATTGCAACTTGTTTTTTGCCGACCCCTGAATGAGGATAACCTAGAGATGGAACACTGTGGAGAACTTGTGCTCTAAACAGGCAAACAGGTTAAAAGAAGAAGGATGGAAGGTGGTAGAAAGGGGTGAGTTGTCATGGTGACTATAACGCGTAAATAGTGTTAAATCAGTGGTGGTTCTATCGACTAAACAAACTTTTTGCGAGGCCCTTTCAGGGAGCTTGGTTGGTTGGTTTGTCGGTGGACGCTTCTCTGAAATTAGGAATGGGTTCTTACGTATGGTATCGACTTATTAAAGTCAAACCAACTATACTAACCAGGTGCCTCTTCTAGAATGCGCACTTGAGAACAGTTCTGTTATCAAGTATTTTTAAAATAACTCGAAGAAATTTAAAAAATAACGACAAATATGCCTGAGAATAAATATTCTACAATTTCTTAAAAGCTTTACCTCTTTTTGCTTTGAAATATTTTGTATTAATACCTCTAATCAAGTACTTATCACTTTCGGAATTCTTCAAAGAAGGTGATCGGAAAGTACATAAAATCCTCTATCTAATGATGGTTAATTCATGTCCCTAACTTAACTAGAACTTAAATTATAAGTACATAAAGTTGAGATTGATATTTGTTCGAGAAAATAAAATTGTTTTTATTCATCTCGCTAATCTGTTTTCTAAGACTTTATTATAGTAATGTTTAACTAAGATTCGAAAATTATACTAAATGTTCATTCTGATGGCGTTTAAACCATTTTCTTTACTTAACTACAACTTAAGTTATATTTACTTAAAGTTGAAATTTCCATTTGAGCAAATTCTAAGAATAAATTCGAAAAGTATGATATACTTTATTTTGATCACTCTAATTAAATTTCTATCACTTATTGAAAAATTTATAGTCAAAATTCTACAAGTACATAAAATTACCTCTCTAATATAGTTCAAATCATCTCTTCAACATAATTAATACTTAAGTTATTTTTACTTAAAGTCGGGATTTCAATTTCAAAAATTTGTAGGTTAAAAAAATGGTTCGCTTTTATCACTGTAACCGACTTTCTATCACTTTTTGAATAATTGAAAGTCAAAATTCGAAAAGAACATAAAATTCTCTTTCTAATATCGTTTAAACAATTTCATCAATTTAATTAAGACTTAAGTTACAGTCACTTAAATTCGCGATTTCAATTTCAACAAATTGTAAGGTCGAAAAAATAAAATGGTTAATATTTATCACTTTAGCCGACTTTCTATCACTTTTTGAATATTTTAAAGTCAAGATTCGAAAAGTACATAAAATGTTCTTTCTAATGGCGTTCACGACATTTCTTCAACCTAATTCAGACTTAAGTTATTCTTACTTAAATTCTAGATTTCAATTTCAAGGAAATTGTAAGTTCAAGAAAAAATCAAAAGGTTCATTTTTATCAATCTAACCGCCTTTCTATCACTTTTTTAACAAATAACAGTCACGATTCGAAAAGTACATGAAATTCTCTTTCTAATAACATTTAAATTATCTCTTCAGCTTAATTAAGACTTAAGTTATAGTTACTTAAGTTCGGGATTTCAATTTCAACAAATGGTAAATTCAAAAAAAGAAAAAAGTTCATATTTATCACTGTAGCCGACTTTCTATCACTTTTTAAGTAATTTAAAATTGAGACTCGAAAAGTTCATAAAAGTCTCTTTCAGATCACGTTTAACCCCTATCGTTATTGCCTATAGTACTTAAGAAATGCTTAATTAAAGTTTAAGGTAAAATTTTTCAAAGAGACTCAAAATTTTTAAGAGCTCTAAAAATCTTTCTTGATCTATTCAATCAATAAAAATCTCAAATATTTTAATAAAATGTATTACCTTGTTCATTCTGTGTATTGCGAACCCTTTGGCGGTCCTCCATATTACTCCAGTACTCCATAACTCGTTACACAAATTAACAATCAAATCAGGAACAAATTGTCAAACTCCATCAACATTTTCTTCAATAACGAAATTCCACGATTTTCCCAAACATTCTTTTAAACATCGTCTTACGTTACGAACTATTCATTTATTCAATAAATTTAAAAAAGATTCCCTTTTAAACAATGTGTAGTAACAATAACAATAAGAGTATTTTCGCCTTTTTTAACAAATGAAAACAAAAACAACTTTCTTTGATGGAAACAAACGTTTGAATGATTCAGCTTCACTTCTACGTGGCATAGATGGAAATTCCACCCCCTTTTTTCCACGCCCCCTTGCCTTCTCCACCTCCAAAGCCTTACCACCCCACCCAGTGTACCTCCCACACCATCGACACTTCTTTAAAACGCGTTGCAAAGCCCAATCGACGCGTTTAATTGCTGTAATTAAACGCAATGCACTTGTGCAACTGTCTTCAGACTTTCCCTGCAGAGTCTCAAGCTGCTGTTCGTTTTCTTTCCTGCGAAATTTGAGCGATTTTTACGGGTTGGTTGGATTTCGACGACCAATCTGCGTCGGGGTATTGATCAAACATTTGCTGTGATTGGTCGGAGGGTTTTGCGTTGTAATTTCGTCGTTTTTTTTTGCTTTTCCCTGATTTTTAATTTTATAGTGTCACAAAATGAAAAATAAAAGGACTTTAAGTGTCGTTTTATGATTGACTTTTCAAATTTGGTGTGGAAAATATGAATTTGGTTGGTATAAGAAGTTTATTAGTAATTATTACAGAATTATGAAGTTGTTTATTGATCAAACAGCAAAGTGGAGAAGAATAAATGATGTGTCATAGCGAAAAAGTGAGTTGCGAATCGCGACAAATCGACGAAATGTGATAAATCAAGATGGTAAACATAAGGTTATCATGCAATCAAATAATTTATTACTTTATTCTAGTTTTTTGTTTGTTTTGTTTTTAGTTCCTTTTCCGCAGTTCTTTTTTTCCATCATTTATTTTTTCAATATTTTTTTTGTATTTTTAAGAAATATTTAATAAGATTTTAAGATAAAATAAAATGTTTATCTAAACTACATTAAATTCTCTTTCAGGTGACGTTTAATTCATTTTTCTAACGTAACTAGAACTTCAATTATGATTAATTAAATCTGATCCTTCAGTTTGAGCAAATTGTAAGTTCAAGAAGAATGAAATCGTTTACATTTATCGTTATGATTCGAGTTAAATCACTTTTTGAGTAATTCAAAATAAATATTCGAAAAGTGCAATAAATTCTCATTTAGATGAGGTTTAACTCATTTCTCTAACTTAATTAGTACATTGGCAATGATTAATTAAAATTGAGGTTTTAATTTGAGCAAATTGTAAGTTCAAGAAAAATATAATCATGAACATTTATCCCTAGGATCCGAGTTATATAACTTTTCGAATAATTCTATATCAGCGTTCCAAAAGTACATTACATTCTCTTTCAGATGACGTTGAATCCATCTCTGTAACGTAATTACGTAAGTACTTTAGATATGATTAATTAAAGTTGAAACTTAAATTTGAGTACATTGCAAATTCGAGAAGAATGAAATCGATTATATTTATCGGTATGATTCGAGGCTATCACTTTCTGAGTAATTCGAAACGAGTATTCTAGAAGTACATTAAATTCTCTTTCAGATGACGTTTAATTAATTTCTCTAACTTAATTAGTACTTTAAAAATGATTAATTAAATTTGAAACTTAAATTTGAGTAAATTGTAAATTCGAGAAAAATGAATTCGTTTATATTTATCACTATGATCCGGGTTATATCACTTTTTGAAATTTTCTACATCAATACTCTAAATGTACATTAAATTCCCTTTCACACGACGTAAAATTCATTTCTTTAGCATAATTAGTACTACAGTAATGATTAATTAAAACTGAAACTTCAGTTTTAAATTCGGGAACAATGAAATAGTTTATATTTATGATTTTGATCCAAGTTATATCAGTTTTAAAAACAATTCTAATCAAATTTCCCGAAAGTAGATTAAATTCGCTTTCAGATAATGTTTAAGTCATTTTCTGAACTTAATTAGTATTTACGTTACAATTGGTCAAAGTTAAGAAATTAATTTGTGAAAACATCAGTTCTAGAATAAGCAAATATTTTATATTTATCGCTATAATCGAAATTATATAGAAGTTGGAATAATTTCAAATCAACATTTCTAAAATACATTAATTTCTCTTTCAAATGATGTATAAGCTATTTATTTAACTTAATTATATCTTGAGTTATAATTAATTAAAATTGATAGTTACATTAAAGCAAAAAATATGTCGAGGAAAAAAGCGGAACAGATTATATTTTTATATCAAAATCATCTTTAAATAAATTTTCGAAGATTTCAATATGAAGAAACTTAAAGTACACAAAAGTATCTATCATATGACAAGTCATTCATGTCATTAACATAAATAGAAGGTGAGTTATGACTAATTAAAAATACGAGTTCAATTTTGGACATACTTATATGTGGTTAGAAAAAAATGGTGTTTTTATTGTTTTATCGTATTCTATGATCACCTGAATGAAAAAACGTAGTCGACCACAACAAAGATGATTGCCCGGAAGTACGGGATAAACACCGTTTAGTAAAACACCTAGGACCAGATGCCCGATACGGAACAGGTGAGCCTTTCGAACTCACCGATATTTGTCTAATTTTTAAATGGGGTTGTGTTTTGAGAGTTTCCGGAAGGAAAGCATACTCAATATTCGACTGAATGAATGCATAATTGAGCATGGGGGATGGAAACAGACATTTGGGCTTTGGACATTGATACAAGTACCACACCCTTGCGATAATCGGTCATCCATATCACGATTCCTGACGGGTTTAATCGACTTAATTGTGAAATCGTTTAATTCGTGGTTGCACCCACGCATTGCACGTTGCACCCGGTGCATAAATGTTAAAGCGTGACGCTTCCGGTAAGGGTATTGTTAAAAAATGTTGTTGTTGCATAATAAATTTAAAATCAACAATAAGAAAATAATACAGTTTCTTGGAGAAAAAAACACCCCAACTTTAATTAAGTATAGCTCAAGGTCTATTTCTATTAATAAAATAGCTTACATGTTATTTGAAAGAGAATTTTATGTACTTTATAATTAATACTATTTAATTATTCAAACATTGAAATAACTATGATTTGTATGATAAAATATAAAATATTTCATATTTTAAACTGCCTTTTGCTTCATGACAACTCTCAATTTTAATTGATCATAATTTAATTTCTATTAAAGCCAAATAATTCTTTTAAATATCGTTAGGGAGACAATTTTATAAATTTTCTAATAGTGAAGTGCCTGTCCACTTCTATTCATTG
>WSZQ02065424.1:56088-76682 GCA_019419845.2 Weissflogia rhopalogaster
AAGTTTTTCATGTAAAAAATATGATTTTACAACATAAAATATTGATTTTGAACTTCTTTTAATCGTATATTCGAAATTGTATAAGAAGTATAAGGAAGTTCTTTAAATTCTATGTCTTATACCCTATAGTCCATTGTAGTTGGAATCTGAAGTTCCCGAAAATTTCAACTAAAAATTACAATTAGTTACGTTTTTAGAAACGAATTATTCCGTTCCATAAAAGATATTTTAAAAATTGTGTGACTTTCAATCAGATATTTAAAATTATGCAACGCATTCGGTATTGGAAAGTATGTAAAATTTACTTTCAAATAATAAATTTAGTTCTGCATAACTCCTACAGGAAGTCCTTGACATTTTAAATTCAAAAGTCGCAATTGAATGTTTCCAGCCTGAGTTCTCCACTGTTGTGTTATATAAAACATTATTTTTTGATACTTCTAGTTTGAAGCCCTTGAAACTTTCATTGGAAAATTGCATTTAAATATTGCAGAACATTTACAACTTTTTCACCTCTTAAAATATTAAAATTGTGCTTCTGCTAAGAGGAGTTTTGAAATTCTATAAACATATATAAAACTAGGTAAAATTCTCTATGTAAAAATGTGTAAATTAATTTTAAATTCTTTACAGAACTTTTGGTAATCTTCCCTTAAAAACGGACGTAGTTTTTTATTCGAAAATTTATCTTTAGAGAATATTAAATAATGATTATAAAATACTTATAATAGGAACTTTGAAATTCTGTAAAAGATGTCAAGAAGTTGCTTAAATTTTACATCTATTACCATATTAACTTTATTAAAATTTAAACCAGAAGTGTTTGAAAACTTCAATTCAATAATTCTTCTTTCTTTCAGTAATTGTAGCCATCAAATAAAAATTCGCACTCGAAGCCTTTGAAAGTTTCAATTGAAAATTGCAATGAGATATTGCCAAACGTTTCCAAATTATAGTACTTCCAATAGACATTTTCAAATTCGGTAAAAACTATTATAAACTTCATAAAATTCTCTTCCATACACAATTTTAAAATTTAAATAATTTCGTTTGAAACAATGAAAATTTTAGCAAGAAATCTAAAATTTTATTTTTTATAGCTACATTTAGGATCTACTCATAAAAATCAATTATAATTACCTGAAATAACAGCCAACGACAAAAATACAACTAAGGCAATAAATACCGTTAAAACCAATGGTAAAGTACGTAGAGCAAACCGCTTCTTATCATCGTTATCATCCGATTGAGTTACATTTAAAGTCCATGACTTCTGGCCAAAAATATTCCGACTAATATTGATATTCTTATTAATTTTATTGTCAACAATCTCCGAAATTGTCAACGTTTGATGCTCACGATTGCGATGCTTCCGAAAACTCTCATAATAATGCACTTTAGTTAATTCCACATTCATTGGGCTTAAAATCATTTTTACTTCACTTTAAACTTGATATTTGTTAGGAATTCTGTTAATAATCACCAAAAATCTCTTAAATACCGATAGGAAATTTAATCTGCTTTAGATGCGTATTACCAACATTTATTTTTAATAACTTTTTAAGGGTTTAAACTAAATATTTCTATGCAAAACGTGCATTTTTCGCGTGATTATTGAACACAAACAAAACGCCGGGTTTCTCACCGGTTTTGTTGTCATCGCAACGCGAATTACAACTTCACTGAAGTCTAATACTCAAGCGAAATGAAATACTCTACGAAAAACGTTGAAATTTTAGTGGAAATTCGAAAAGTGAATGCGCCCAAGCGTGAAAATTACCCGCAGCTGTTGCAAACCTTATAAAAACTTAAAAAGCAGATGTTTCAACGCTTGATTGCCCGTATGCTTGAGATAATTAAAAACGACGAATTAGAAGTATTTAATTTTGCATACCTAAAATTATTCTAGAGCCGAATATGAAAGAAAAAAACTATATAATCGTCAATTATTTTTAAAATAATGAAAATTTGTTTAAAGAAACTACGTTGTAGCGCCATCTATGAATGAACAACTGAACCAAATTTTAAATTTTTCACAAGGTTACCAAGAATATTACTGAAACAAAGCCGTTAAAATATATTATTGAAAGCCCTAAAAATACAGGTTAATTCTTTGTTAAACATGTGTATTATACATTAAACTTTCAAATTCGGCTAAACAATATAACAAGTAGCAACAAGTCGCATTAAAAATCTAAGTCACTGCAATAATCCGCGAGGAAACCTAACAGAAACGCGAATTGATCTTTGCCGGCGTGAATAGTCACAACGTCCTGCAGACATTGACATATCCTGGCAAGAGTGTCCGCATTCCAATTCTCCCTGAACACTGCCAAACACTGTGCTTCAAAGTCCTCTGGAGTAAGTAGTTGCTCCCTGAGAAGTTTGCCCAGGAATTGCGAATAAATAGTCCAGGTTTGTGGAAGATTTTCGGCGGCGCTCGTCATTAGAATCATAGTATTACGGACGGAGATCACTCTGATGAAAAGATCCTTCAGGTAAGTCTCCTGGTTATTCTTCCAAAAGGTGAAAAATACGCTGAGCAGAGTTGTGGAGAGTAGGTGTGGTTGTTTTGTACCTGTTTGGATAATGTTTTTCATTATTAAAAAAATTATGCCTAGCTTTTGTTCAAAATTAAACTAAGGTTATTTCGATTATCAGAATCCGATGTACAAGTTAGCGCATGATGGTTTAAAATATCTTTAAATAACCTAAAAATGATATTAAAACCTAATTATTGACGTTCAAACATTGAAAATCATCAATAATAAAGGTTATATTACATAGAACAACCTAAAAAGTGAATTAACCTAAAAACTAACCTCAAAACTATAGAAATAACGAAAACCATAATTAAATAGTTTAAAAATGAGGTTAAATACATTACTAACTATACAAAAAATGAGATTAATCAAAGTTAAAGTATTTATACTTACATAAAAGTATAAAATAATCAACAACTTGTTGATTTAAGTGATGCCACGTGATGTCACTTAAGTCACTTCGATGTTCATGACAATCTCTTGCCTTTCCTAACAATTTTTTCACATCTTCATCCGTGGTTTTGTATCCTGGTGGTTTGGCGTCTCGTAGAAGATGAGCACATTCTCTTTGAAGGGTAATCAAAAGTTTGGCAGGGTTGCAAATATCTGTAGACCGAGCAGCGCCATCTGTAGCATCAAACAGTTCTTCATCGCTATCAATATGGTCGACGTGTGGTTGGCCTTGCGTTGGCAGACTTTTAAACTTCGATTTGAGGAGATCATCGCGTTCTTTTTGTAGAAGTTTGTCGATTTTTTCGATGTCAATATCGAAATCTTTAAAGACACCTAAGAAACAAAGAGAATTTAGAGAAATTATAAATGATCTTCAAATTTTTTTTTAGGGGAGGAGCTTCGAAGCTAATCTTGAAAGTTCCTTATACTATTATTCGAGGTTCCTCCCAGAAGACTACCTTCGAAACTTATTTTTCCCATTTAAATTCTAAACCAAAAAGCGAGGTTAAAAAAACTTACTCAAGTTAATCCTTGTATTAATCCACTGTTGAACTCTCTCCCTGCATAACCTTCCAGTAATTAGGCAGCAAACATCGACGGTTTCCTGCAATTCGTCACTGCATAACAGCGCCACCATACCAGGTCTTATCTTCTCCTCAGTCTCCGTCGTAAGCGTCCTCTCACAGTCCGTTTTCAACTTCTCCAACTTAACCTCCATCATTTTAAGCAATTTCCCTCTAATTTCAATAATTTCAACCTTAACTGAACTGGCAGGGCCTTCGTCCTTGGATAATTCCAAAGCGATAGCAGCTTGAAACATAACCTTCTTTTCCGCTAAAGCTTCAGCTTTCACCCTAGGAACAATCACATTACAGATGGTTTTAACCACACAGGAAGCGATTCTTTCACTGACGAAATCCAGAGTTCTGCGTAATGAACTCGGTTTGGAGTTGAGGAAAGCTTCCTGCAGTTGAAGACGCAGACGTCTCTCATTGACTTCCGTTGGTGCTTCGATAGCTGTGACCGGTGTAATATGTTTTGAGGTTATACTACCATTCCTCCCACAGTTATACTGTAAGAGTTTTTGAAACTCTCGCAAAAAAGGGCAAATTGTGTGTAGGAGATTTAAATCCACTTTTATCAGATTGTCTAGCCCATCGTTAGATATCTCTGAATTAACCTCTACAGTTAGGTTAGCTGCATTTAGGTTGACTAAATTTAGGCTACCTTCAGAAATGTCTTTTTCCAAAAAGAGGTTACCATCAGTTTTAACCTTTCTGTTGTTCAAATAACGAAAGAACAACTCGCTAGGAAAATTCGACTGTTCAAACAACCATCCCAGACATACGCGTGCGATTTGTAGACCACTTTCTAGAAACACCCCGAAGAGAATCTCGTAAATCGGTTCATAATAAGGTAGTCTTAAAGTGGTTGCGTCCATCATAGCCAAATATTCGACCAACCAGGGTATAACCACAACAAGATGGCGTTGTCTGACAGCATTACTTAGTTTTCCAATGAGGTCAATAGGTGGCGTCATCCAAGCTCTACCTTCGACATCTTCGAGCGTTAATTTGTCGCTTAAATGTTGACTAAGCCCACCTGGTGTCGTGTAAGGCAAATTTTCTATGAAGCCGATAAATTTGGCTAGTAACTGAAGGGATCTGACGATATGGCTGAAGTTTTGAGGCGTCTTGGTGTCGTTGTCGAAGAAAGTTTCGAAGCTGGTTTCGTTCAGGTCGAGGAGGTCTTGAATGAATATGTTTCGAAGGTGGGTGCAAAAGATATAGCTTTGGGAATGGACCACCAGTTCCTTGTAGAATTCTTGGGCTCCGGGGAAGGTGGGTGGGGCGTTGATACCCGTCGATTGGTCCTTGGCAACAAGGCGCGTCTTCAGTCGGTGAAGTTTCTCTGCGTTCAGATTGGGGATCGTTGTGAGGAATGATAGATGGTTTTCCTGAAGGTGGTCATCCTAAAAATTTGTTTGGTTTTTATTAGGTTTTAGTTAAGATGAGGTAGGTTAGAGTTTGGGTACCATTATGGTTCCGTGAAGTTAGGTAAGTGTGTGATCAGGATTATCTACAATAGTATCAGGTCGGTTTAGGGTTGGATCAAGTCTGACTAGAGTAGAATCAATTCTGTTTAGAGATTTAAGTCTGTCTATTGTAGGATCAGGACTATCAAAAGTTGGATCATGTCTGTTCATGGTGGCCTAAGGTAGTTCTAGATTTATATCAGATCTACCTAGACTTGTCTTTCTAGAGTTGTATCAGTCCAGACTAAGATTGAAATAATCTCCCCGGAGTTGGATCAAGTCATTTTAATGATGGATGAATTCTGTCTACTGTTGGATCAAGACCCAAGACACACTAAATCCAGCTGTAGATAACAGCTGGATTTAGTGTGTCTTGGGTTGGACAAGGTTCGTTTGGGCGGAATAAGATGTCTAGTATTATTTGAATTGGATCAGTACAGGATTGGATTAGTTATTTACAAATGAATTAGGCATGTATAGACTTGTCTGCGTAAAATTTGATCAGGCCTGCCTGAGTTTAGGCAACTCTAGGTTTAGAACAGATCAATTTAGGATTGTCTCAGGTCTGCTCATAGTTGGATCAAATCTGGCTAGAATTGCATCAATTCAGTCTAGGGATGGAAGAGGACTCCCCTGATCTGGATCAAAATAGTGTAGAGAAGGATAAAGTCTGACTACTGTTGGTACAGGACTATCGAGAGTTGAATGAAAGCTGAATTGGATTGGATCAAGTAGGCTAGGCTGAGTTTAACAGTATATTGTTATTTTAGTGATGTCTGTATGTGATATTCAAGGATACAAGAGGTATCTGCAAGGCTAATGAAGTTCTATCAGGAGTTGAGTAACAAGCGTAGTCAGGGTAGTCAAGATTACGCCTGTTTCAGCTATATTTAGGGCTGGATCAGGCGTATTTAGAGTTGAATTACGTAATTAAGTTGCATTAGAGTTCTATTCAAAGTTGGACGAGGTCTCTCGAGGGTTGAATCTGAATAGGATTTGATCAAGGGCGTTTAAATTTCGATCAGATCTGCCTAGAATTGGATCAAATCTGTTCCGGGTTGGACGAGGTCATTGCAAGGATTGAAGTTCTCTTTAGGATTGGATAAGGTTTGTTTAAGATTGTGTAAGGGTTGAATCCGTTGAATAGAGTTGGATCAGATGGGTTTAAGTTTTAGTTAGATCTGATTATAATTGGATAAAGTATGCTCATGGTTGGACTAGGTCTATCTAAGGAGGGATTAATGGAAAATAGTCTATCCGGGGATGGTCGAGGTCTATTCAGAGTTGAATAAAGCCTGTTTAGGATTAGAGCAGCTCAGTCTAGAAATGAATAAAGCCTTTTCAAGCCTGGATAAGTTCTCTGCAAGGATAATGAAGTTCTCTCTAGAGTTAGGTAAGACCTGTTTAAGGTTGCGAAGATATATCAAAGGTTGAATCCGTTGAATAGGGTTTGATAAGGTGGACATAAGTTCTGATCAGATTCATTCAGATCTCTTCAGAATTGGCCGAGGTCTAGGGATCGGTCAGGTTAAACTAAGGTCAGATCACTATAGGTCATTTTGGTTAAAAGTTAAACTAAAATCAAATCTTGCCCCAGTTAAATTCCAATTATTTCAAATAAATTACAATCAAATATTACAAAGTCTACTAACCTGTATTCTTGTGCATGTGATCAGCAACTGTGACTTGATCAATCTGGCGAGATGTCTATAATTCGCGGGTGCCGGATGCATACCCAACAATCCACGTAGACGATTCCCTAGACTCTGTGCAAAACTCCATCCATCCGAGCTATGATTACCCTCCCAAACCTGCAGCAGTTCGTAGAACACATCCCTCTGCTTCCGAAACGCGTGGAACGAAGCATCCGTCGGAAAATTTTCCCTATTATCAGTCTCCGCATCGAAACACACATTCTTATCGCTGGGACTATCCAATAACCGGAAAGCCTTCATCTTTTCAACCGGTTCCTCCCCCAAAGCCAATATTTTCGCAATTAACAGCCCTTCGGTGTCCAGCAATTGAACACGAGTATTCGTAGCCAAAAGACGTAGACTAGACTTATCCAAAATGTTTAAAACATGTTCCGAATCTGAATTGTGAACAATTTTCTGAAGGGAGTTCAGGGCGAAGTAAGTAACATTGTGAATGGAAACAAAGATGGCCGATGAGAAATAGTCTCCATCGTACTGTTTCGACAAGAGAAGTGTTAAAATGAAATAGAGCTCACTGGACACATTAAGAACCCTGGAGCTTTGAATAAGATCCACGTAGAGAGTGATCAAAACCTTCAACTCTGAGATTTGAGTGACCTGGGACAGATTGGGGAGGATCTCTTTAGGTTGGAGCTTAGGAATCACTTTGGGAATCTTCTCAGCTTCCACTATTACCTTTCCAGGAATTGGATCTTCTTGAAAAGTCTTCTCAAACCTTTCTGGGACTTCAGGTACTTCTTGATTCAACGAAAAATTGAAGGAATTCTCCGATCTGAAGGTCATATTCCTAGCCCCTATATTAGTAGGGTTTATCCGCTTCCTCCGCTCTTTGCCATCAACCTCCGGTGTTTTAGAGTTAGGAGTTTTGAACTTCTTACCATCAGACTTTCGAGGAGTTATGAAATCACCTAGACAGAAAGCCTTTCCTTTTGGGGTATACAATCCTTGACTCGGGGTTGAAGGGGAGGGGGTATAATCATTGGAATGGGTATAAAGTGGCGATACTGGTGATAACGGTTGGGTCTTAGGTGACGATTTAGGTGTATCTGTAAATAGGGCTGATCTACGTTTGGGTTTTGTTACCTCCACTTTACGTATTGCTTTGGGGGTGTGAACCTTTTTGGGCGTTTCTCTATAGGATTCAAAACTGTTTAAAAATATTGATTAGTGACATCTACTGACTTAAATTAGTGAAACCTAAGTACATTTTGTTAGTAAGCTAATATTAGACATACCACAGAGCTTCCTCGTGAATAAAATTGAGAACATGTGAAATGAATTCACCCTGAGAGCAGGAAAAGTCTTGTTTGTTCTCCTCACAGTCGACCTACAAAGATTTCGATTATCATCAAATTTCTTTCAAATTTTACAAAGTTTATTTACCTCTGTATGAATCCATTTTAAAATACATTCCAGAGAAATTTTCTGGCTTAGCAGCCGACTGAAGAGATTCTGAGACATTTTCTTAGGTATTGCACTTTTGTTTTCACGACTGTTATGGTTTTATTAAGATTTACAATAAGTAATTCGTGTTGTGCATGTTGAAATATTTAAAAACTATGAAGCTGGTGTTTTGTAAGGTTATGTTGTATGAACATGGCTTTCCCGCTCGTTTAATATCGGGTGCATTCGGTTATTTTCGGCTTGGAGATATTTCGTGTTGTCAAGTTTGTGTGTTGCCAACACTGTAAATTTTTAAAATTCAAATATTTTTGCAAACTTTGAAAAGAAATGTTATAACTTTTTCTTGTCCTAACCTAAGAAAATAGTTACAATGTAGATAATTTTAGTGGACCTATTCAGATCCCTGAACTTTTGAAAATGAACCTCTGAAAATCATAATGGTTCCACAAAACAGAAGGCACGAACAAAAGAAAATACACATATAAGTCGTCAAAATGTTATGAGTATATTTCATGTATAGACTGTCCAGTCATGGTGGGGGCAGTTAATTCTATTCTGAGGGTGAGTCTATGCGCGGAGCGATACTATGCTGATACATGATCATGGCGTTTAGAGATTCCTGATCGTGTGCGGCAGCGGCGCGCTTGCCATCACCTCTGCGCTGCTTCCTCCTGCATTTCTCACGGCGGCGTCTCACACCCTCCCTATACTTCTTGTAGGGCTTACGGTCCAGCAAGTCGGTGGGGCACACCTTAGACTTGACCTTCTTGCGACACTTCTTTTTGGGAGGCTGCCCTTGATCGCACTCCTTGACGTTGCACAGCGGCGCGCCGATGACACGTATCCGATTCTTGGCAAGGATCATCTTCTCGAGCCGCGCCAGGGTCTCATCCATGCGGGACGTCTCGACCTCGATCTGCTTTTCGCGGAGCGTCTCAATCTTCCCGACATTACGGAACTGCACCTCGGGCATGCTCTGATCCTCGGGTAGGGGCTTAAACTTGAACTTGGGCACATACTTGTAGGGGCAGGGGTTCATCATCTGCTTCCTTCGTATCTGATCATGAGTCAACTGAAATGATCGAAAGCGTTTTGGTAAGTTGTAAACGGGTCGACGAAGAGAGGTGTGGGGAAGCACGGAGAGAAAGAGGGAGTGTACCGGGAAGACGAGGAGTGAAGGCGTGAGAGGAAGGGAGTGTTTGAGTGGAATGGGGAAGAAGTGTGGGAGTAGTGAGAGAAGGTGGAGTGGAGTATGCGGAACGAGTGGCAGGGGTGGAGTGAGGATAGATTGGGAATTGATGGTGCAACCTACAGGTATGAGAGAATTACGGGAAGGTTAAGGGAGTGGAATTAGGGAAGATTGAGGGAGTGATCTATAGGTGTGGGTGTGGGGCATAAAGTGAGGAAGACAGAAGTTTGAGGATTGGGGAGTGAAGGAAGAAAAAGAGATGTGGAATGCGCGAATAAAGGAAGAAGAGTAGTAAGAGGATGAAGTAAAGGAGTAGCATAAGAACATAGCTAGAATGAAGATACTTACGTATTGTCGGAACAAGTTATGTGGTCGCACAGCACGTGGTTGCTCCTGCAAAACAAAAATCAAATTTCAGGTTGCTTGCCAGAATGGGCAACGCCGAAAAGCCTCATCGCCTCCCCAAATCCCAAACACTTCTTCTTCTTGTCCTTCTTCTTCTTATTGCGCTTCTCCATTTTATGCTTGTATGCTCGCGCCTCCCTGCGCCTCTTCTCTAATTTAGCTTCGCGCTTGAGTCGTTCCTTCAACGCCTTCCTGTATTTCGGATATGGCTTGTTATCCAAGAGATCCGTAGGGCAGACTGGGGAAGGAGCTAATTCATCACATTCCAAACTATCTTCCTGATTCTTTTTCGGAATCTTCTTGCATTCCATAGCAGGTAGTGACGTCCCCGGCATATCCATTATGGAGATTGGCATTCCACCAATAGGGGCCAAGTCGCACGGTGTGCAACCTCCTGTCTCCTCATCACGCTTCCTCCTCTTAGACTTAGGAATGTCATAGACTGGTGGTGCCTTGTATTTGGTGCGTTTGCAAGCAGGTTCACAAGGATGATGATGCTTCGGAACAACCATGCCTTTCTTCAGAAGTGGATGTCGTGGGCGGTCATTACGCGGCATATCCGTATGTTGGTCCATATTCCGCCCACGATGGTGGCGACTACACTCCATGACAGGAGAAACTGTTTCACTAGTGGCACAATCGCAACTGTTACTATCCCTCCTCTTAGGCTTCTTCTTCTTCTTTATACGATCATATTCTTGATATTTGTACTCAAAACTCGGACAAGTAGATTGATCCTCACAGTTCCAGTTTTTCTTCCTGCGAAGCTTGTGCCGCTTGGGGTCCCCTACTGAATGACGCCAACCATCCGGACCTGGTTGACGGACTTTCTTCTTAGCAAACAGCATTTGAAAACGCTCCGGATGAACATTAGCCGGTTTCTCAGCAATCATCTTTAGGTTCAGCAACTGCCTGAACAGATCCGCCGCATAGTTGCTTCGATAGGGTGTCAACACAGTTTGCTGATTTACGGGCAACTTATGGGCACGCTTACATTTTACTTCAAAGACGCATTTGTTCAGTTCATCGTAGAGGTTCTTCTATAACACACAAGGGGAGGGTGGTACCATAACGACGATCTTTTGCTTGGTAGAGTAGGTGTGTTTTGGTTGGGGTTTGAGGAGGCGAGAGTTTGAGGATTCACCTAGCAAACAAAAGATCCTCGACACAGATACGTTTACAGTTGTACTTACCGCGACTTCACGGGCTTTTGTTTCCTTGGGATCAGGGCCAGTCTCGCCGAAGCGAAGCGTCACCCAACGGCTGGGACCAGTGTGGAATTTACGCTTGTTTCCTTTGCCTCCTTTTTCCGGCACGGGTTTGCCGGCAAACTTATTCATGGGTGGCTGGAAGGTGGGGTGGTTATCCTGGGTGTAGGGACAGCTCTTGCATTCGTGAACTAGATATGATAGAGGTTCATAGCAAGCTTCGCTGAAGGAGGGATATGGGGATAAGACCTTTTTGCAATCTTTGAACTGAAATTCAGAAAGGTTTTATTAGCCTCAAGGAAATCAGTCTCAGAGAAAAAAAAGCTTTACCGTGAATGGTCGTTTTGTGCAATCAAACATTTTAGTAGGTTTGCAGTTAGTCATCTTCAGTTTGACGCAGGCTTCTTCATTCTTAGGACATTTTTCCTTGTCAGCCTTACCACCCGGTTTGCATTGGGTGATCTTTTTCTTCTTGCCATTCTCATCACTGTCATCCTCACAGCCGGCAGTCTTCTTGAACTTCTGATCAGACATGAAACGCTGCCCCTGGCCAAAACCAGACGAAGCGGCCGCAGAGTCGCGGGGCGTCGGGCTACGCGCCTGCAAGTCAACGTTGAACGACCGTACCACATTGGGCTCGTTGTTCTGGTAGTCGTACAGCTGGCGCATGTAGGCACGACTCTTCAGCTGCTCAATGTACGTATTGGCATCAATCTCGTTGAGCGGGTAGCGCGTGCGGGGAGGCGACGACGACGACGCTAGTACCGCCTGCATGCGCAGACCCAGGCTCTGACTCATAACATTGTTGACGATACAGTGGATTTTGTTGGCAAATCGCAGCGCCATGATGACGAATGGTGCTGTGCGCAGGCTGGCGTATCGTTTAGCGTAATTTTGGCTCAGAATCGGCCACCCAGCAGGAGCTGCTGGTCGTTGGCGAAAAAGCCTGGCGTGCGAATGCGGTCACCGGCCTTGTAGAATCCAAAGGTGCGGAGAACGGCACGAACGCGTATACCAGCCAAGATCGCTGCCGGTAGCGGGGGTCTCGTCGCGGAAGGACTTCTCAGCGCGATCATGAATATCTTCGAGAGTTTGCTGCTTGCTGGGTGTTTGGCGATGTGTATGCGGGGGGGATAAAATTTTGAATTTTGGATCTTCGTTCTTTGTCAAATCATGGGGTTCCGAAAGAAAGAGTAGTGATTGGGGGGTCGAAATGGGGGATGGTGATACGCAACCGCGTCGACCGCGTTAGCGAGAGATGCCTGATGGTGTCTGCCCCTTGCTGGTTATGTACGTCAACTTTGTTTGATGTATGGCTGTTTATTCACGGGTAGCTTGTTTTTCTCAGAGTTAGTTACCGCCTACTCGGGAACTCTTGTCAATTAGTTTTTAAACTTTGCTCCAAGTTTTAAACCTAGTCTTATCTGATGACTTCTGCTTGTCCATGTAGAGTCATGGAGTACTGGGGATACCTCTACTGAATCCTGATCCTTCGGAATTCCTTTCTACTAAAAACCTTCTTTAGTGACTTCTATAGTGACTTCCTAATCCAAATTAGATGGCAATATCCTGTTCCCTTTGCTAAAATACTTCTCAAACCTTTGCCTAGCTCTAACTGCAATACTCCAGATCTGAATGACCTGAGTTTATCTAAATATTCTCTATTCATCTGAGCATCACATGTCAAAGCTGGTCTTGTCTGAGCATTTCCCCTTAAAGACAGGGGTGTCGATTGCAAAGAGTAGAGTTGATCCCTTCCAAGGACCCTCTTTATTCTGACTGGTACTTTTACTGAATGGAAAAGGTCTAATTCCCGTCTACTAAATATGTAACCTTCTCTGGTGACTTCTTGGAAACCCTAAACCAAATCAGATGTGAAGAGTCAGTTCCTTTGCTAAAATACCCCTCAAACCTTTACTTGGCTCGAACTGTAACAACCTTGATCAGAAAGACTCCAGTTCATATCAAGGCTGGTCTTATCTGAATCTTACAGATGGGGAATCCCTGTCAACCCTAGGCAGAATCATACATCAGGGACCAGTTCCCTTTGCTTAAATACATCTTCCTATTCCTAACTCTAACCTATTCCTGGCTCTAACTGTAACACCTTTGATTATCTGTCCATGTTCAATGTCTAATCTTTAACGTACATCCCTTGTTTAGACTCCCAATCCTATCAAACCAATACAATATAACAATACTCTCTGATAACAAATATTTATTGGTGCAACATTACAAGCTGAATAAGGTCATCAATAAGGTGCTATAATAATTTTTGTCGGGATGTGTCCTTCTGGTAATATTCGGCGAGCCGAGCTGGCTGTAGGCTTCGCAGGCGTGCCGAGAGGTAAAAGTGCTGCGACTCGTGGGTCACTTGAAACTTCTCAGGCTTGCAGAGCACCTTTTCGTCGGGCCTGTATTTGCGTCGCGATATTCGATTGAGTGTCCTGCTAGTGCAATGGTGAACTTGTCGGCAGGAAAGCACGCCGTCGGCACGTTGCAGGAGGGCATCCTCGTGTAGCCTCCGCGCGCTGCACTGCTGCTGCTGCTTGACCGGCACGTACGTCCACTCGGGCACTCTTGCAGCAGTTTCAACATACTTTGGCTCGTTCGTCTCGTATGCACTCAAAAACGAACGACAATGACATTTACTGAGATACATTAGATAAGGGTCCAACTTCGCATTTCGAGTTGAGCCTGTCGACAGACCTCGACATGTTGTCTGAAACATATATTACCTTCAACCACCCAACCATCCAAAGTCCCTTGGAAAACCTTAGCCAAGCGGGGACTCCCCTCAGACAACTTCCGAGTGGAAGTAAGAAGAAAGAAGGAACTTGAAAAGACTGGACTTCCCACAGACGCACTCCCCTAAAAAAATCTGCGTAACACTTACCACGACAACATCTCGAATTGCGCCGATCTTATGAGCCATAGTTATTATGCCATTAATTCAATCGAATTAAATATTTGGAATGAGATTTTATCTGAAAATATAAACTGTCAATTTGGAAGCATGGGCATGACTAATGTTGTCGCTCCAGTCATTTTCAGTTATTTATTCTGTCATTGTTTAAACAAACGTAGTTATAAACAGTACAATGCTACAACATTTCGCACTAGTTAAGGTTAATTATCAGCTAGTATCGAGGAGGTAAACAGTGTTCAGTTGATCATTTCCAGTGATTGGCTTAGGACTAGCGAACTTAAGTAGAAGAGGTTCCTAATTCTGTTATGTAACTTCCCATACTGTGGAGTTGATGGAACTGCGCTTCTTCGAGGTCACCTCGACGTGGGCGTCCAGTCCGTCAGACATTTTGCTCAGACGACGTGCCCATGATCCTCGTATACCTAGATAAATTTGACAACTTAATTCGTCATTACTTGGCAATGTTTAAACATCATGGGGAACTGTGGGAGCTCTTGGGGAACTGTAGGAAGCTTACCAGGTGTTCGAGCATTTTGCACCACATTGGTCCCACCATCTTTAGTGTAGTTCATCAATTCATCATAGTCAAAGTCCTGTTTTTTGAGACCATGTTCATATTTAGCTTCTTTGGCCAATAGAGCTTCTCTTTGCATCTGGGTCTTCAACTATAACAAGAGGAAAGAGTTACGAGAGGTTCTTTCTAAAAGTTCATTGGCGTTACCTCGCTTGGCACATCAGGTATGACGTACTGCATGATCCCTGTTAAGGCGAAGACAATATGCTGGAAAAGAAAAGAATTAGACCTCTTCTTGTCTTGTCTGAGCCAGTTTTACTAACCTCAAAAACAACAACAAATGCTAAACGTGCAGCAAAAACATGCCAATACTGTGGACTGAGCCCGTAGGGATCTATGGGGTCATCTGGACCATTTCGATAGCCACGATACTGGCAAGAATCAGGAGGTATCTCATCATCAGAACCCATACCCTTTTCATAGTGGGAGGTATTAAACACTAAAAACAAGCCAAGGTATCAGATGCCTTTGAGTTAACCTAGAGTTAACCTCGAATATGGTCAGGGCTAACTTACTAGAAAGTGAGGCATCAATATATCCAACCAGGTCCTCATTCTCGGAATATTTATACTTGTAAACCATCCGCGGTATAAAATCACTCGTGTATGCTATCACAAAAGCCTGAAACAGTTCCAACTTGAGTTATATTTTTCTGGTTTACATTCCTGACTCACATTTGACACAACAGCAGCATAGGTTATGACCCTCAAAATACCATACCAAGCTCCAATATCCTCTACCCTTTCCGGTAAAGGTCGGCGTGCCTGTGTTACCATCTTGTACGCATCTAAACGGATCTCTGCTATGTTATTCAGAAGGGCACAAAGGGGGGCTAGAGGAAAGGCGGCGACAAACAATGTGACGAATCCATACTGCAGGATCATCTCAAGGTACTCGTCGAAGAGAGCAAGTCTCCCAGCATCTTGCAGATGGTAGTCCTCTTCCCACCGGGTGTGTTTACGACTCAAGTCTTTAGTGTTGTTTCTGTGGGCACGCCATCGCCACCAGTTCTGGAAGCAAGGGTTAAACAATTCGAGGATATTGTTGAAGACCTGCTTCCCTATCATGATGATAGCCAACTGTATACAGAGTTCACTGAGACACCCGGCAGGATCACAGACGTCGCCTTTAACACGGAGGAACTCAGATTGTCTGCTTATGGTGTCCCCAGGATAGTCGAAGAATCTACCCTTGAAGAAGGCGATGTATATCAGCGAGGAATAGAAGTTCATGAACTCGAAGACGAAGATTTTGAAGGTGTAGGAGTCTTCGTACTCTGTCTGGGTTCGTGGGTTCTCCATGTTGGTTAGAGATATCGCGATATTGTGATAAAACTGAAAAGAATGGACCAATGAACCAACATTAAAACAACCTCGGAACCTTCCGAGGTGCTCTAATTGTAAATTCCTAGAGGGAAACTCACCCGTGTCAAACACATGATAATAATCAAATTGATAGTAGCAGCCGAGATAGAAGTGAAGATTTTGGCGTGCTTCTTTAAAAATGCCCCACCTCCACCATAGATAATAGAGACCAGAGACAACCTGTAGATTATAGTTCCCAGCACAGCCCCCATAACAACGATCACCATGAAGAAGACAGCGGACCCGGTTGCGATCAACCTTAAACTCTTCGACCATGTTGGGAGGTAAGGTTCCTTTTCCCTTGTAACTGGATTGGTCCTGAATGTCTTCACACTAGTCTCAAACTCGGGTCGTGGTTCCTCATCCTCTTCAATTCCTTGTAGATCCCATTCCCATTGAATCACACTTTGTTTCCGTCTCCACAGTTCCAAAAACAGGGTTGCTATTAAACATACCCGAATAATTACAGATACCACCTAAGATAAACCTAAAAACTTACCCCAAAGACTCATAAAGATAGCAAAAAACACGGTGGCGGGATTATCAAATAGATACGTCAACCTTGCAAATTTACAACTATCAATCAATCTCTGATACCGGCAAGCCTTATCACAAAGTGGACAGAGGGTAATATTCCCAGGGCCGTTAGGATCACAGATCTCCTTGCTAGGTATGTTGTCCTCACTCTCCATCGTTGATAGACCATAGAGGAAACAGAGTGTCCCGACAATCGCAGGAGCGTAGAGCATCTTCGTGTAAAATCCCAGCCAACAAAAGTATAACCCGATTTTATCACCAAAGTATTTCCTGACCAAACGTAGAGGCTGCCTCTTGTACCACTTCGCAGGTCTAGCCCACTCCAGATACAACAATCGTCTATCCAAAATTGTCCCGTCAGACTCGGCGTGCTCATAGCTTCCTTCGTGGAGTGGGAAACAGGCCATGTACGTATTATCGTTCAGAAGCCTCCTGATCCCAACTTTATCTGTATCATCGAACTTAACCCGAAGAAGAATCTGCATGACCATCATACTACGCTGGGCACTACTGAACGTGGTCAGACGGTCTTTGACTATAAACTGTTCCTCGGGGTCTCCTCCTTCAGTAGCATCATAGAACGAGGGCTCCTTCTCAATCATTTCATGGTTATACTCATAGAAAGTCTTCCATTTTCGACGCCAGTTTGCATACAAAGATTGATCCTTCACAAGGTTCTTCTCGTCGTCCCACGCACTAACGGAAATCGTGATGAATCTTTTTATGGGGAACTTGACTCCCATGAGAGAAGCGTATCTAGTCTTGGTTTTCCACGGAAGGTGGACCTTGACAAACCACGTCTTCCCATCGAAGGACATATCTTTATGTTCCGTTTCCAATTCCAAGCCTTCTTTTTGTAAATTTTCCTGGGGAACAGAAAAAGTCATTCATTATTGGGAATGATATTAAGAAGAATATTAAGAATGAACCGAATGAAGGATAGGAATGAGACCTCGTCTGTAGGTCTGTCTATTCATAGGAACTTGGAAACCCCGGTTCCAATTACTGAATGACGTGTGGGGAAATATGATTGAATTAAAAATAGTACCTGGAAAATCCTTCGATTATCACGCTTCCTTGCCTCGGCTTCCGTCATCACGCCGAGCTCCTCCTCCTCATAGACGAGAATCATGTCGATCTGACGTCGGCCATCGCGGAAGTAGAGGCTATCTGGGTCGGGGGGCTAATATTTAAGCATTAGTTATTCATACTTCTAAAAATAGACGTAGGACATACTTCGGGGACCACCTCTCATCATGGGGACGTATGGGTTGTAATTTGAGGGAGCATGTGGGGGTGGGCGGATAACGTTACCCTTGAGGTGAGAATGAGAACGCCACGTACACCACAATCATACACAATCGACATTGGAATGGTTTGATATTAATATCAATTAATAAATAGCTACTCAATCGATATATGCGCGTAATGTCATTCGGTATGAGTCCCGATTGTAAAAATCTAGAAACGAGGTAAAGGAGGTAAAACTTTTCAACCATCACTCAGATCGATCGTCACTTGATATTATGTGCTATTTAAATTCGTAAGTACAGTGTTTAACTTGTTACAACTCAAGGTTGTCAAGGACTGGTCAAAGACTTGGGGGAGAAAGATTTAAGATTTCGTTTCGACCTAGATATTTTCAGATCAGAATTGGTCCTTCTAACCGGAAAATGTCTAAAGAAACTTACATCATCTTTGAACCCAGGTGATTCCGGTGGTGAAGGTCGTAATTCCGTATAGTCCAACTCCTCCCCATCTTGAACAAGTGAGGGCAGAGGTGTCCCCGGTAAAGTGGGCATAGTCTCCGTGCTGAGCTGAGGGCCAAAAGCATCCCCACGATACAGTTTTGAACTGGGCCTTAAGCCCTTCTTGCCAGAGGCTGGTTTCTCGAACTGTACAGACAAACGACGTTTCTCTTCCTTGGAACCGGGAGTTGTACCCCGTTGATTACCACTTGTATTCGTGGTGGTTTGGGGCTGTGGAGAGTGGTCAGCATCATGGCCATTCTTCAGGCAGTCTACCTTCCGAGCAGCGTTCGTGGCTGCTGTTTTGATAGCAGACGCAAAGCCCAGGTTACCCAGGGCCGTCCCTGTATGGGTGATGCCAGCAGACAACGAACCCGAAATGGTACTCAGCATTGGCGTAGGTTCACGTGGTGTGGTATCACGTTCCATGGGCACGTTGAGGCTCAGCTGGCTTTCATTGCTTGGACGTCGTGACCTAGAACCTTTTTGGGAAAAATAGAAAAAATACATCAGATCTTTAATTAAGTTATGTTTATGGCATAGGTTTGGTCTGGATTAAAACTGTACTAGGTCTGATAAGCTGGGAACTTGTTTGTGTCTGAAGTAGGGTAGATCTTCTTTAGATCTAGTTCTGATCTGAGTATATTTAATATCGATGTTACGATTAGAAACGTTTATTGGAGACTACTAGTTTGCTTCTAGCAACCTTAGGAGCAACTCTGGATTATACTGAATTTATAAGATAGGATGTATTAAATGATCTGACTTGCTTAAGATATTTTTCTTTTGATTATTAGGAAAGTTAAGGATGTAAGAACTAAATATTAATTTTAAGTACGACCCAGTTCAAACCAAGATCTATCAGATGTAGCTTTTACCATTATAGATTGTGTATATACTTTGGTCTTAAGGAAATCAGGTTATCAGAGGATATGTTAAGATCAGTGAGGAACGAAGGAACAATCTTCACGAACCAAATTCTAATTGGGACTCTAGGCAGTCGATAAGAAGAAGAATCTGCAAGACGCTACTGAAGGATATAAGACCTAGACATATTCTGGTTACCCAGTAATCTTCTTAGGACCTTAGTTTATTGTTAAATTATGTTCCTTGTTGGTCCGAATACTAGAATGGCAATAAAGGTTATGCATATACGAGATGTACTACTCTGGATAACTTTGCCACTCGGAGATTGTGTCTTCCACCTCAGAAAGGGAAAGCCTGGATACTTGGAAATGAGTGAAATAGAATATTGATGCACGCTAAAGCTGAAGACAACAAACTAAAGATACGTTTCTCCTGCAGTTCCAAGGTGAGGTATCGGATAATACCAGCTAACAATATACAAGCAACATGATCTGCACAGTTCTGCACAGAAAAGACCTCTTGTTCGGGACGGAGGCACACTATAAAAAAGTCTTAGTTTGAAAGAAGATTGCTGATGTCCAAAGTCAATAAATACATAGGTTAGATTTAGGTTAGACTTAGGTTAGAACTACTAAAATTCCACCTAACCTTATAACCTTCAAATATATCTTCCACAATCTCCTATCCTCAATACCTGAAACGATAATGACATATAAACATAAAAACACGATGACATATAGCTTCAACCCTGAGATTTCCTGTCCAACGAGGGCAAATAATAGATAAAAATACGCTGCTTGGAAATTGTTGGTCATGGTTACAACCAATTGCAACTGTTCTATTGTGTGTCTCAGGTTGAATATGTGTGTGTGTGTGTGTGTGTGTGTATGATGTTAACCGGAAAAATAATCAATCGACACATGCGGGTCATGCATGCGACAGCCGCTCATACGTGTGCGTTGAAATAGACAACATTTGCACCCATCCTCTCATACAGAAACACTCATGTTCACACATACACACGCATAAATATATAAATATACACCAGCACATTCATGTAAAGACAACGGAGGAAAACGACGAGCGGATGGTGAAAAGTGGCCATCGAGTGGCGATCGATGCAGGCGCATTTATTAATTTCCTTTATTTGTCCTCCTCGCGCGCAATTTTCCGCCGGCATCGTACCTCCTCAGCTATTTGCCTATCTATCAGTCAGTTATCATTATCATCGTCTTGGCGCGGCGTTTTGATAAACAATGGCCACGGGGGATATTAATAATGTATGCAAAACTAAACATTTTTGCGTTTTGCTTCCACGCTCCACGTTTCAATGTTCCATCTTTCCTTTTAATCACCATTATTTAATTCAGACATGATGTTCCATACATATAATCATCATGGCGTGTTTGTACTTATTGTTAGTACAGATATAATGTTATAATAGTTGTCGATTGTTTACAAGATTGTTTGATTTATTTGATTCCTTCTATATTACAATTTTCGAGGAGATTCAATTCAAGGGTTAGGTTAGATAAGATTTGTTCAGATGTAAGCTATTCTGAATACTTGGTTTAGTTCTTTTTAGTTTAGGTTATGTTAGGCTATGTTATGTTAGGTTAGGTT
>WSZQ02065435.1:0-27510 GCA_019419845.2 Weissflogia rhopalogaster
AACATACCTCATTCTCGTTATAAATATTGTTATATCTCTGTCTTCTGAAAGTTTTGCTGCATACCTGGCATATTTGAAAATAGTGGCCCTTTTATATCAATTACAATGGGCCCTATTGAGGAATTGATTGTTCCATGCGTTATGCAATTACTGTAATCAAAGATATGGTTTTAATATTGAATTAGTTGCGTGATTCGCAATTTAAAATCTGTGGCGAAATACTTGCGATCGTATTTATTGTTATGTAATTATTTGTTAAATATATAATTTGAAAAAAAAAAGTTCGCAGTCAAAATTCGAACCCGCGAACCTTGGATCAGAAGGCAAGCACTCTCGTAAGCAACAGAGCTAAACGTGCTGTTAAAGCAATATATACCACGCTCCATTTTTGGCAAACTTTGAAAATTAAACGGCTCAAAACGGCATAAAATTTCGTTAACACAAGTTATTTCTATATATGTACTACACGTACCAAAAGTTTCATTCAATTTGGTGTTGGACAATTGTTAGTGACTAGCGGGTCATAGATTGCCGCCGCCATAAACCATACAATTTTCAACTTGTAATATCCTAATTTTATAGCATATGTTACTATGTTAGTTATATAGTTTTTCGCAACTAATATATTGTAATGATTCCTCATGTAAATAAGAATCTACAAGAATCTACGCTTTCCAAATTTCGTTCAAATCCGTGTTGGCAACTTCGTGTCCTCCCCTTGTTGTAATAATGTTAAATTATGCATATAAACTGCAGACTGAATTGTTGAATTTTAACATGTATTTAATTATATGTTCAAAATGTTAAAATTACTACGTACTTACAATTATTAAATTGGTCTCGGTGGCCCGCGGGTCATAAGTTGCCGATGTCATAAACTGTAGAATATTCTGCATGCAATGTCGTCATTTTTTGACATAAACTGAAGTATTAATTGCAATTATTCAATTTTAACGAGCTGTCCACCGCATGCTCTAAATGAATTATTGATCAAAAATATCTATTACCTGCACCTGAAACAAATATTTATTGTTTTACAAATTGCAACTTTGTAATTAAGTACACATGTAGCCTAATATACTAATATTTTTCATTTGGGCAAAGCAGTATTATGTTTATTACGTATTTAAAAACAAAATTTTATTGTGTATTTTAAACAACTACGTTTATTCATTTTTGAGTAAACTTCGAGAATTACTCGTACCAAGTTTTCGCAATATCAATTATTATTCTTAGGATATATGCTTATGATAAATTTGATTCAAATCTATGACGGCGACTACATTTCCGCCCTTTGTCAGTGGTGTTAAAAAATGTTGTATTGCATTTAAACAGAATTAATTGGAATGATTCAAAACGTTAACAATCATTTAATAATTATTGACAAAAATTATCTGCACCTGAAAAAATTATTTATTGTTCCACAAATTACATTTTTTTTTACAAATTTACCTCATTGACATACATTACATAGACATATACCCGAATTTTGTTGCGAAGCTAATATTTTTCACTGGACAATGCAGTATTATGTACATTAAAACAAACTTTTATTGTGTATTTTAAACATCTACGTTTATTCATTTTTGAGTCTACTTCGAGAATTACTCGTACCAAGTTTTCGCAATATCAATTATTTCAATGGTTATTTATTCCTGCAACGAGCCTATTTTCATTGTTTATATTTAATGGCATAAGCTGATGAATTGAAAATCGAGTCAATCTTGACTATTCTAGTCGATCATTCTAGTCGACCGAAGCACAGATAGTGACTTCGACGAAGACAAGGTGTTTGCAGATGATTCAGTGAGGTAATATGGTGAGTTTCATAAATATTTTACTACTATATTAAAGTGTTAACAATGATAATATGTATAGTTTATGTAATATGTGCAAGATATAAAGAGTATGATATATAAGATATATATAACAAGGTATAATCGATAGCTGCACAAAACCGATTAGAAAAATATTAATACCGTGTTAAATTATATAAAAAAGGGGAATAAACTGATATAAGTGGCAAATTGTTCGATTGGCGGATTAGGGTGAAAACCCCCTATTGAAGTTTAGATTCAAAATTTCATAAGACAGCACATTTTAAAAGAAGTATAAAAGATTTTATCGTAATGGGATTGAAATAAATTTGATACGATTAGAAAGTAGAAGAAATGAGGAATATTTTGATGCTTGTTGCATCTTCATAACTTCATAATTAGCATGAAAAATGTTGAGCAAAAGAACTCCACGAAAATTGCGAAAAGAACGCGCGCTCGTAGCGAGCGTACCGGCGAATAATTTTGGCCCACGTTTGGCCACTGTGCGGCGTGCCCTTCCCTTTCCAGTGGTGTTAACAAATTTTAAACCGTGCATCTAAACTGAAAAATAAATAAATAATACATTGTTCAATTTAACGAAACTTTTTAAAACTATTGAGAACTAAACTGCACTATCTTCACTTGAGTCAAATATCTATTGTTTCAGTGGGCAACCAAAAATATTTCTAAAATATTTTCGTGTGGCTGTTAAGCGTGAAATCTAATTGTAAGTTCTTCAATTATATTCAGGTCGGCACTCGTATACGAAAGTAACTCAATAATTATAATATTGTCACACATGTTAGTTTCGCCGTGCATGTGGTGTGAAAAGTTGATATTGTTTAATTTTAAAATGTATTACATATTCAGTTCATAATGAAAATACATAATTTAAAATAACAATAACAATATATCTAATAATACTATTAGACCATAAAAGAAAAACTCTATAAATATTTCAAATTAGATCAAAATTGTCTTACGAAAGCATCGATGAACTATTTACGGTGCGAGTTCTGAGTAAGAATTCGGCATTACTGCAGTAATTCCCATTTGAATAATTAAAAATTCAATAACTCATAAGTACTTCATAACACAGTCTCAATAACTATTCAAATTTTGGTTCTTCTGGAAATTTACAAACTCCTTCGAAGAAATCTAGCGTTGAAAAGTCAGGCCCGAAAAAAGTTATTATATTAAAAAAAAAACTATTGTGCCGGCAGATTCCTTTTCATTGGTCAAAGATCACTTCGGTTAATTACTTACTAATATGAGTAATTACCTTGAAAATGAATTGAATTGATTTAATGACCCTAGCAGTAGATGATCAGCACATAAAACAACAAAGTTTGAACGAGAGGATATATTAATGAAAGGGTTAAAGGGATTACTTTTTATATGTTCGTTTTCAGACACGATGTAACGAAACACGACTGAAATCCGTGTCATGAACACGGGCCTAACGCTCACTGTACGTAACGTTAGTCAACGTCATTTGATTCCATTTCATTTCGTCTGCTTTCGCTCTGCCAAATGAATAATTTCAATGATTGGAGAGGCACATGACATGTCTATTGGGAATATCAATACGTCGCGTAGTTTTGTTGTGTTCAAAAACCAACGCAATTATATTATGTCTCTTTTGTGTCGCTATAGAACCTGGTCGGCTGGTTGAACAACGCGAATCACGCTCGAATGCGTTACGAGGTTCCATAATTATTTCGACTATATTGACTTTTTTGCACCTGCGAGTTTATAATCAATGCCAATGCTAAGTGTTGGCTTACGTAACACTGTATCACCCATCAAGCGATTATCATCCTCGCCTCGGCTAATTAGACGCTCGCATTGATGGTATGCAATTGAGCATATGTGTTAATAGCGTAATTGTTTCGACCTCCGAAGAGTAGCGTCACCACGTCTTTGTCTCTTTGTTATCATGCGATTGTAGTAATCTTTATTGATTTCTGTTGTGAGTCGTTGAGACGTTCGTGAGTTGATAGCGAAGAACATGAAGAAATAGACTTACTTTGTCATTTCGAAAGTTTGCTTTGCTCTCGTCCTTGGCCATAACCTAGCCGCTGACGCACCTTGGCAGCTGGTAAAATATTAATATAACAAAATTACACCTCGGTCGATGTCCATTTTCGAGCGGATCGACTTATTTCCTTGACGTTCATCAGAGCGTTTGCTGGAGCGACACGAGGGAGGCGTTAGTTTGAACGGCGAGTTGGGAGGGGGACGGAATTGGAAACTGGTCGATTATTAAATCACGAATTGATTGCGTAATCCAACTGCTGCTGGTGCGCGGTGTTTGCTTTAAAATTCGAAGCATCATCAATAAAATGCGGAACAAATTAGTCGCCACCCTACCCACGGTTCGTGTGCCTAAAGAACGCCACCAAACCTACCCAACCCAATCCACACACACAATCCCACAACTAACCCTCCGGCATCGAGCAGTCGCGCTCGTGAATAAATGTGAGATTTTATCATTTTGTTAATGCACAACCGCACTTGCATTGCACATCCCGTGCATTGTTTGCCACTTCCATGTATTAAATTACGGGCAAATAATAATTAAACCGTGAAATGTGCGCATATTGTTAATTTAATTGCGATCGGAAAAGTGTGCGCACAGTTGAACGTGATTTTTCGAATTGTCGATGCTGCCAACATGTCGAGCCACAACAATGCGGTTTGCTGACTATTATGCACTAACATAACAATCAAAGTTTTTTTTGTGTGGCTCGGCATAGAAATATGCGCCATGGTGAAGGTTTTCCCGGATTCGTATCTGGGCTAGGGCACTTGTAGGTCAAGCAGTGAGAAGTAGCAGTACCAGTCAGAAGTTAGCAGCATGTTTTCCAGCCGCGAATTTGTATGGTTTCATTTAATTTGCGGCAGATCGTTGCGTCAACTCAAATTCACAAATATTCAAAACTATTATTTACTATATAACAATCACTATTTTTTGTGTGCGCCTTGTCAAAGAAGTGTGTATGGTGGTGAAGGTTTCCTCGGATTCGGGGCTAGGGCACGTGTTGCACCAGCAGGTATATCAATGAGAAGTTAGCAGCCTCTGTGGTAGATTGCTGAACCAATTCAGTACATATTTTCAAAACTATAATGCACTAACAGAATATCACTACTTTTTTTGTGCGCCGTGGCATAAATATGCGTCGTAGTGAAGATTTCCCCGGATTAGTTTATGAGCTAGGGATCGTGTAGCACCAGCAGGTATACAATTGAGAAGTTGGCATCCTGTATACCACATGCAAATTAGTTTGGTCCCTTTAATTTGTGACAGATCGCTGTGTCAATTCAATAAATATTTTCATAACTATTATGCACTAACAAAAGATCACTATTATTGTGCGCCTTGGTATAAAAATGCGTCGTGGTGAAAGTTTCCGCGGATTCGTTTATGGTCTAGGGCATGTGTAATATCTGCATGTGAGAAGTTAGCAACATGTCTTCCAGTCGCGATTTTGGATAATTTCATTTAATTTGTGGCACATCGTTGCGGCAACTAAAATACGCAAATTTTCAAAACTATTATTTACTAACATAACTGTTTACATCATCTGCAGCGTACGCACATCGAGCATATATTAACAATTACCATTTTTTGTGCGCCTTCCCTTAGAAATGTGTATGGTGGTGAAGGATTCCCCGGATTCGTTTGTGGGCTAAGGCACTTGTAGCATGTGCAGGTGAGAACTTAGCAACATGTCTTCCAGCCGCGAATTAGTTTGATCACATTTAATTTGCATCAGATCTCTCTGTTAAATCTGGTACCGAAGAAGTAACTGCCCCGGCGAGTATTTAGCCGCAGATCTCTGTATCAATTCAAATATATCTATTTGCAGAACTATTATGCACTACTATAACAATCACTATATTTTGTATGCCTTGGCATATAAATGTGCGTCGTAGTGAAGGTTTCCCTGGATTCGTTTCTGGGCTAGGACACGTGCAGTACAAGCTTCTGTACCGGTGGGAAGTTAGCAGAATGTCGTCCATCCACCAAGGTTTGCCTGGAATCGTTTCTGGGTTAGGACACGCGCAGCTACCCAAGTGTGAACATTGCAGCATGTCTTGCAGCCGCGGATTTGTTTAGTTTCATTTAATTTGTGGCTTTGAATTGACATCGCTGTGTTAATTTAAAATATACCTGTTTTCAAAACTTTCATTTCTGGGCTAAGGCACGTGCTGCACACGCAGGTATATCAGTGAGAAATTGGCAGATGCGAATTAGTTTGTTTCAATTTAATTGTCGTCGTGTTTAATTGCTGTCGGTCGCTGTCTTCAAAGAAGTTTAAATATCGCTGCTAACTTCTTATCGGTAGCAGCTATAGCTACAGCAGCTGGCCGCGCCGTGTTAATGAGCTGAGATGCGCTTATCTCATTAGCCACGTATGGAAACGCACTTGACATCGTTTGCGCCGATTACCATTTTCATTTGTTATGTGTGCCCGCGCGTGCGTTTTTCTCGGTGTCTTCTTCGTCTCACTGCGTGCGTGTCGTCATCAAATCAAGCACGACACGTATGCAGATGACTTTGATCGGCGATAGCCCATTAGTGACACGCGTTACCTCCTCAGACGTATGCCATTTATGTAAATTAACCGTAGTCTCATTGGAAATCTGCGCGTGATCTTCGCCAGCACATGAACGATGAGTGCAAACAAACACACTCGCTTATTATGTAATTTATAGGTTTACATGCCATTGCGATGATCTGTAAATGTACACTTTATATTCAACCATTTAGTATTCGTGATTTCTTTGTAAAGAATGTCTCTGGTTTTGTTTACTAACATTTATTATTAGATTACTAGGAACGAGTTTAATTGAGGGTTAATTTTGAATATAAATAATTTAAGGGGTTTGGAGTCTACTTAATGACAATTTGGAGGGAAATAAAGCCGGGGCTTCACGACGCGACGCGTTGCTTTTGTAACAATGACAAATTTGACAAAATTTTTAGCCAAATCCTTGCTTAACAAGATGTTTTCATGATTCATACATTTTTCAGAAAGGGCGCTAATGTTTTTTATTAGCTTAAATGGAAGGCTGTGGTTTAGAGGAGCATCAGTAATTGTTTTATTAACAAAGTTCCAACGTTTTAGTTCCAACGTTTGGTCGGTACGTGGTACTGTCGGACCCTTAATTATTGATATTGTCAACAAGAATGTCAGAATCAGAAATTGGCTCAACAAAAATTGCAGAATATCTTTCAGAACGGAGAGAAAACGGAAAAAACGTCTCTCTAGAATAGGCCTGGGCAAATGGTAGAATTTTGGCTGGCCCTTGAAGCATCATATATATTATTATTAAAAACAAATATTAGTAAGCGGCGGCTTGCCGCTTTGTGGAGCTCGGTGCTCCTTAGATCACTGCAGTTAAGCAACGTCGGACGTAGCTAGGATGGGTGACCACTTGGTCTCCCCATTCAACAAGTGGCTGCGGCGCCGTCCGTGAATTCCTGATTCGCGGTAAAAATGTGTATGAAGGTTGAGCGATTCGCTTGCAACGGTCCCCGGAAAAAACCCATATGCACAAAAAATTTAGTACCATCAGTAGCGAGACCGGATTGGGCCGGGTGAAAGTTACTATTCCCCTACACCACTATGTGGTAGAATAAGGATGTTGAATAAATAAAAAAATAACAAATATTAGTTTTTGTCTAACATAAATTAGCACATAAAAATATTTAGATAAAATATTAAGCTATATTTAGATTACGTCGGTGGTAAAATATATGATCCGACATCCTTTGCAAAAACAATACTTACAATTGAAAAAAAAACTATTTGGTGAAATTTTCATCTGCAATGTGGTCCAACTATCAAAATATTTGCCCACTCCCACTCTAGACCAAGGGCGCGCGCACGTCGCATGCGTCAATGCACACCGCGCACGCAGTGCACTATAAAGACATTTCCACACTGCCTAGAAATACGTGTTCGCCCTGGTAGAACACGAGAATCAGTAAGATGAAAATCAGTAGGATATGTAAGACATCTCTTTATACGATACTGAAATGTGCTCATTGTAAAATAGGATTATCGTTTGTAACAGGAAAATATTCTTCTGGGAGTGCATTTACAAATTCGTTACAAATGTAAACTTACCAAACTGCATGCCGCGGCACGACACGACGTCAAAGACGTCAACAGTTCCTTGCTTTGGTACATATATACAATTTTCAAGCATTCTTCTTCAGATTACTAGGAGTAGTTTAATTGGAGGTACAAATTAAGAATATGTGAATCAAATTTAACGAAAACTAAGTTTTATGAATTATACAATAATTCATTATTGATTTTTTTGCTTTTCTCATTAATTTTCATTTCCTTATTGATTAGTATGATGTATGGTAACATAACTAGATCAACCTACACTTAGTTAGATTAAAGTTAGTGGGTATTGATTTTTGCCTTGCCTGTTTGTCAATAACAAACAAGTTCACAACGCACAAGGACATGAGTAAATTTTTCTTTGCGCCATTCGTATAATAGATTTGAGAGGTGAATGAAATAGCCATGAAACACCGAACTAATCATCTAAGTGCGGGCTTGACGCATATTAAATATTTACGAGCTATCGACGAAGAGCTCATTATGCCTAACAGCGACATTGGTCAACTAATCACTAATGGAAGTATCGTGCCAGGCTTAAATTGTTAGATCAGTGAGTTGAACTGAAATAAATCGATTTCCACAATTCGGTGACAGGTCGTACTTGCTAAACTCGTATATTTTTACCGTAAGGCTTTCCGGAAGTGAAATCTAACATTTTACATGTTAAAACTTTCCTCGTGTAATCTGCGTAAATAAAAGTAAATAAAAGAGGCGTAAAAACCACACTCTCTGACTGGCAGGAATGCGAAAAATATTAACCTGCATTCTTGTGCGCATATCGTATTACCAAAGCGTATCGGTTACTTGTGTCTGTGATTACCTAATAGTATTGTTGAGTTTACGCAGCTGTACACGCATTAGCGTGCGATTTGCAAATATTATTGCAGCATGGAAACGTTTGCGCGCTCTTCGAGGAGAAGATGCATCGAGCGTTCGCGCTCTCGCGCGCTCTTTATTAGTTGAGCAATTGCGATTTTCGCCGCCGAGTTTCGGCCATCGTCGAGTTCTTCAGCTTCCTGTGCATGCCCTTCTCTTGCCTGAAAGTGGCTGTATGAATTTTGTGCTGGCGGACGGCGGATGTTAAGCAAATTCGCGCCAAAGTTCCTCATAACTTTCCATCTAAGGTTACTAGCAAGCTACTCTTTTAAAGGAAAACTTTTACATGGGCAAATATTTAAAATTAGCAAAGGTTAAAAATGTTGCAGTACATACAAACAATTAGTTTATAAATATTTGACTAATTTTGAAAAATGGAAGTAGAAAATCTAAAGTTTGTTTAGATTAGATTAAGTTCGATTTGTTCCGTTTAGGTTACGTATAGTTAGTTTAAATGGTGAGGCAGGTCTGGATGACAGGATCGAGTGCTAGGGAGAATACATGGGGGCGGAAGAAGGATGTATGAGGCGGGAGAGTTATCGGTGACGGCGGTGAGGCTGGTACGGGAGAATGGGGGATCGGTAGAAGGGGTAATGAGGTTGAGAGTCCGTGAAGTGGGGGAGCAAATTAGGCAGAGCCGCATTAAGAGAAGCGTCTATAACCTAGGGTACCAGGCAGTACAAACTGTGGGGAGGGGACCGGAATATATTGGCTGCAGAAGAAAGGGAGCGACGGAAAAAGTGACCCTGGCACGTGCAAGGTGTGGTTCGGAAGAGAGACGAGTTCAGAAAGTGTGTGCTATGTGAGGAGGGAGAATTTAGCAGGGAAATGCATGGGAATGAATCAGGTATGGGCGAGAGGTATGCGACAGCGAGGGAATGTTATCGTGGGGTGGTTAGGAGAAAAGGGGTAATGAAGGAATAATGAAGGTAATGAAAAAAAAGTCGACTCTGTTAGCAGTATTTTGCTCCTTAAATGCATATTGGGATAGGTATATTTATTTAAGTTTCAGTTAAAAGTTAAGCATTTTAGGTTAAAGATTTATTTATTAGTTCAGGAAAATTTAAATTTTCGGCCTGAAAGAAACTCGGAATATTATTCATATCATGCCAAACTTTCTTTACCTCTTAATTTACCAACCATCAAGTTTTTCCAAAATAAAATAGGAAAAGATATTTAATTACTGGGGAGTGCAGATATATTGAGTTAATAAAGTACTACTATTGGATAATTAATATTAAAATATAACTTTATATTCATAATTCATTAATAAGTTTTATGTTTAATTTGCAATGAATTTCAATAAAGGACGAAAAAATATAGTTGAATAGGTAAGTTTAGGCAAATGATTATTTTTCACCTGCCCTGAAAGTATGAAGTTGTAGGAATTTAGCGGGTGAGCTGTTGGTTGGCGGATATTACGCAAATTTGCGCGCTAAAAAGTTTCGCCTTCCTTTCGATCTCAGGTTACAATCCACCCACTAAATTTTTGAGTAAAAACCCGTCCGCAAAAAAGATTAAAAATTACCAAACGACGCAAACTTGACGAAGTACGTGCTCGATTAAAACTCGCCACCGTTGTGCGCGCGGCGCCCTTACTAACCGGGGCGCCTCCACCATCCGCGCGAAGGATACGTTTACACACATACACGAACACGCGCGGGCGTCCAAGTTGCCAACATTCCGCCGCCGCTACCGCCGCTGCCCCTCGGGCGAAAACTTTCAGCGGCGGTGTTTCCTGACGCCGCGAACGCTGACTTCTGTATACGCCGCGCACCGGTAAATACTCAGGGAAGCGGCGACCGACCGCCCGGCATCACGCGCCTGGAAGAAGTCCTCTCGGTCACGTCCCGTACGACTTCCAAAAAGTATTAAACGCATTAATGCAACGCGACGAGTTTCTATCGAATTAACTCGGAGATGCAATTTTTCCTTGTCTATCGCCGCCTACCGTCGCCGGCGGCTACCTGGTCGCTATCCTTGGAACCTTTCACGTTTGTCACTTTACAACGCCACCGCCGCTGGGTTATTCCCATATCAGATAGTGGATTGGATTCTGCTCTTTCGCAGGTGGGGGGAAATAAAGTCGAGCTTACAGTGCATGTGACGTATTTAGTCGTGCTGCATCGCGATAGTTCGCTGTGCGATACTTGAAGTGACAGTATGCCTCACAATCAGTGTAACTTGATGCAAAGTGAGGAAAATATGCTAAGAATACCCTTTTCTGTTATATCCTTTGACAGTTCCTTATCAGTTCTATATTTTGAGGTAAACCTTGTATCATGAAACTCTTCTATGAGAAATGTAAATATAAGAATTTGTTTAAAGGCATATACAAATATGTTAGATATCTCGCGACGTAATTATGGTATCAATTTGAGATTGCCGGCATTGCATTAAGCAACTCTTCTACTATCAGTGGTGTTAATATAAAGATGTATAGGTATTTACAAGTATCCAAAAATCTCCAAATTGTTAAACGGAATGGACGAATTTGCAACTTTTAAAATTTTCGATAGTAGGTTATCTCGCGATGTAATTGCGATATCAATTTGGGATTGACGGCTTTGTATTAAACAATTCTTCTACTACCAGTGGTGTTAATATAAAAATGTAACGGGATTTACAAATCTCTAATTTGTTGAATGAAATTTTCATGACAGAATATGAGCGAATTAGCAACTTTTCAAAATTTGCAATGGTTGGTTATCTCGCGACGTAATTGTGGTATCAATTTGGGATTGATGGCATTATATTAAGCATCTCTTCTACTATCAGTGGTGTTAATATAAAAATGTATAGGTATTTACAAGTATCCGAAAATCTCCAAATTGTTAAACGGAATTTACATGGCAGTATATGGACGAATCTGCAACTTTTAAAATTTTCGATAGTAGGTTATCTCGCGATGTAATTGCGGTATCAATTTGGGATTGACGACTTTGTATTAAACAACTCTTCTACTACCAGTGGTGTTAATATAAAAATGTAACGGGATTTACAAGTATTCGAAAATCTCTAATTTGTTGAATGAAATTTTCATGACAGAATATGGGCGAATTAGCAACTTTTCAAAATTTGCAATGGTTGATTATCTCGCGATGTAATTGTGGTATCATTTTGGGATTGATGGCATTATATTAAGCATCTCTTCTACTATCAGTGGTGTTAATATAAGAATGTATAGGCATTTACAAGTATCCGAAAATCTCCAATTTTTTAACGGAATATACATGGATATGGACGAATCAGCAACTTTTCAGAATTTTCGATAGTTAGTTATCTCGCGACGTAATTGTGACATCAATTTGAGATCCATCTAATTATATTAAGCAACTCTTCTTCTATCAGGGGTGTTAATATAAAAATTTAACGGGATTTGCAAGTATCCGAAAATCTCCAATTTATTGAACGGAGTTTTCTTGGAAATAAATGTGCGAATCAGTAACTTCAAAATTTTCGATACTGGCTTATCTTGCAAAATACTTGTGATATCAATTTGGGATTGACGGAATTGTATTAGCCATTCTTATTCAATTCAGAGTGTAATATACAAATGTAAGTGGTTAAACAGTATCCGACATTATTATTTTTTGTATGGTAAAAAGCAAAAATTAATGTGCAATAGTATTACCTTTTAAAGTATGAAAATAGACTGTGAAATGTGTTGTAACTGTTTATCATTTCCATAATTAATTATTTAATACGGACCTAAGCATTCCTAGAAATAACAATAATATCATTTTAACGTCTATCGACTTTTATGGGTCTTTCCGACTTGTTAGATATGTTCTATTTATATGTCTATTTTTGTAAATTCTTAGAAAACTTTATGAAAATACGGCAAAGTTTTGCGGACATACTATAGAATTTAGCCCATTGTGTGATGTTGCTGTAAAGACAGTCTTAAGAACTAACTACCTTAACACATATAATTATGATAATAATAATGTTTTCAGGATGCCTATTTGTAATATAGATCTATTTGCGTCCACCCAGCTTGATTCGATCTCGCCGTACGGATTCTTTGCATGTATTTTTTTACGGACACAGGTTGCAGACCCAACGTCCAACTTTTCTCCTTATTCAAAATTCAGAAATTTGTGGAGTTCTAGATCTTAGTTTATGCCGACACCCGGTTTTGACACATCTATCTAGTATTGCAAGCATTTCTCTCTACTGCATGCCATGACTTTATAATGATATATAAAGAATCGTTAATATATCGATAGGTATCGATACCGATTTTAGGCGAGGACCAATTCCAGAAAATATCCACACTTTTGGTTTCGAAAGTATCAAAACTTGATAGTATCGCTGCCAAACAGTTGACACTTATCGAATGTAACCGAAAGTAAACATATGTAAAAAGTCATATATGCGCTCCCGTGCTCCAAATTTGCCCCATAGTGGATCCCGCACATACTTTCCGTTAAAGATATCGAATTGTCAGGTAAAGAGATTGAATCTATACTTATCGTATCAAAAGTATCGATAATATATCGATAAGTATCGATAATATATCGATAAGTATCGATAGTTATCAATATTGCTATTTTATTTAAATTTTGGATGTATTTACGATATTACCGAAAATCATAACTCTTTAGTATCTATGTGCTATGATAATAATATAATATAATAATATGATATAATTCATATATTTCGAGGTGAAATATGAAGCTGTTTATGAATATCGAAGGACTTATTCTCTGCTATTATTCCTCTCTGCCATGTTCCTCTAAAATGAGTTACCAGTATTGAAGGATTGTTCATAGTGTCAGAAGGCAATTATAATATACATTCCGAAGTATGATTGCAAGTAAAAAGGTTTAACCCGCAGAGACAGCAACTTATTAGAAATCAAATGATGTCTAAAATGTTATGACTTCCAATCTTATTCCGAAAGATATGTCCTGTAAATCAATAAATAAATCACAGTAATTACTAATTAGTAATCTAATTAGTATCTAATTAGGAAAATAATGATTAAACAATATGAATATATTTAGTTTCACTTGAGTCATATGGTCTCAAGCTCAATAACATCTTTTATTAAACAAAAATAAACAAGGACAATGAGACCTTCCTGTCGATCTTATTGGAAATTATGCAATTTTATCGTCCGTGGTGGTGCCTGCAAATTGGTGGCAGCAGGATGATGCTCTGCTCTTCTGGCGCTGCACATAGCAACGTCCAGTTTTACTCTGGCTTAAACTCGCCCCACCAGTGCATGTTAGCGGTGAAAAGTTCTAAATCCGAACGGGTTTTGAGCAGACGCGACCAAAATCGCACGTCAGTCCTTCGTTTATCAGCGATGTCGAGGGTGCGCGCCACTTGACGACTGAATATTAAATAAAAACTGGCAATACGCGTCGGTGAACTCTCGACGACGGTTGAAAAGCGCAAGACTCAAATCGCACTCATTGTGACGGCTGCCGCCATCCACTCAGTGAGGTGGTCTATCCTCACTTGCCCTGTGGCAATAACGCCGCCACCGCAGTGCTACTCCAGCGAAATAAACCCCACCTGTAATTAATTATATACTAAATCTCGCATACTTATATTTCAATATCTTTGCGTCGGCCGTAACTTTTTTACAACGCCGCAATAAAAAGCGGCGCGGGCGGCCGCTGAAATTAAATTACAATTTGCGTCGATGCGCGGCAAATGTGAGTATAAACAAAAGGTGGGATGATAAAGTTTTACGCGATGGGAAAAATGCAAAAATATACGGAAATAAAACGATAGAAACACGCAGCAACACAGCAGCAGAAGTAACAGAGGCGCGCGGTGATGATGGGGTCGGGGAAGGTGAGTTGGTTGGTGGCGGAGGGAGCGGGGGGTCGGTGAATAAGCAGGGCAATAAGACAAACGCCAGGTTCTGACATGCATTATGCATTAGGATAAAGTATATGGGATCGGGGGATGAAGGCATCGTCCGCGACGGCTGCCGTCAACTTGCGCCCTTCACCATGGCCTGCGTGTCGAATGCCAGCATACAGTGGATCGCGAATTGAAAACACGTCGCTTCGACGGTTATGCAGTTAAAGTGTTAAAAGTTTTGAGGTCCGCTGAAGGAAGGTATGTGCCTGAGCGACCCGACGCGAGCGCCAAAATTTCCCTCCCGGGGATTTACAATCTTAGACCTTCGGAGAATAGGGCTCGGCCCAGCGTGGCAGAGATTTGTCACATATTTTAAACGGCGGTCAAACCATCCATACATCATCTCTAGGTCCAGTTACCTAAGAGGGGAAACAAAGGAATGCTTTTCGGAATGTTTTTCTTCCACTTAACATTTACATCTTTGTATATTTCTTTCGTTTCTTGGGTTTATTTGTCATTTTCTCGTTTTCTCAACTCGATATTTTCTATCTCTTTGCGAGTATAATATTTATTTTAGAAGCAATTTTTGCAGTTTCATATTTTGTCTACTCTCTTGATGGCTTCTTTAAAAATAGTTGTATATTTCGCGATCCCCACGTTGTTTTGTTGCGGGTAATGATCCGTCTGAGATATCGGTCAAATTTGCTCCAAGGCAGGGGGGGGGGTCTGTTTGTTTTTCGCGGTCCTTTGGAAACCCTATGGGACCTCTGACACCACTTTGAGAACCACTGCTCTAAGTATACGAGTATAATGTTGATAAAACAATATACCTATATTAACTTGAAATAACTTGGACTAGATTTTCAAGGCAATTTTAAAGAAGTTTGAATTAGTTCTGTATAATAGGCCGAATAAACATGTCCAGACTATTTATCTAATTTTAAATAATAATCTTACAGAATGCCTACGAAAAATTGATGTAACTTTACTGGATCCCACTGATTTTTGGATAACCAAAAGTTGAGAAAGTATCGATATTCTTAGATTTCGAAAGTATCGAAATTTGAAAGTATATTTTCCAAAGTACGGAATATATGGTATGGATTCTTATAGGTATAAGCAAAAATTTGTCAAAAATCATATACGCCCCTCATTTGGTGCATAGGCATAGGAGCGCATAGGAGCGAACGACGTGACCGAAGCAAAAGTCTGGTATATTTCACACTACAAAATCTTATTTTATTACAATTTTTAAATACGATTAATTAAGATATATCAAATTTTTTAAATTTACAAGACAATCTGTAAGAGCTCGACCTGGTCCTCTCCTTGAGAGAGTTTCATTGAAGGATGAGTGTAGCATTTTGTTCAAACACATTTTGAACAGGGCCATTAGCGCATATCTTAGTTAAGGCAAATACAGACGATAATGATCATTAGACATAGGAAAAGTAAATATATTAATGCTAAAACTAATAACGCGTCATGCGCTGGCCAAGCGCTGGTCATGCGCTGCCCTTTAGTCCTAATTAGTGTTAGAATTTTTGTATATATACTTGTATCTCAACGAAGAGCCTAAAAACCTCGAAAACCTCAGAGTATAATTTCTCCCTCATTCAGTTTGTTTCTCCGCGGCCTTACAAACCGCGTTACACCATCCTTGAGGCGACATCATTCCAGCACGAACCAGTGCCTCAAGAGCGGACGAGCTCTTCATACCGGCATACTTCGTACCGACGCCCATCGTCAGCGGCCTATGCGTGCACACATTTACATTTCACAAACAATTACAAATCAGCAATTGCTTGGAGAAAATCTTTAAATTTTCTAGAAGTTGTGAGATACGGTGACACCTGGTTGTAATGGAAAACCAAGGGAACATGCTATGTTTCCGAAACAGACATATTTCTGTATATTACAGTTGACTACAAAAAAAAAACATTTTCCCTCATTGTGGCATTAATGTGCAGAAAATATTTGGTTTTGTAAATTAGGAGATAAAAAGCCATATAGTATATTTTATCAGTACGCCCTGCGATAGAATCGACAAAAAACGAACTTTCAAGATTATAGTAGGGGCCAGAGTAAGAACCATAAGTCACGGACCTGGTTTTTTTCAGTTTTAAACAAGACTCAGGGTTCGTTTAAACAGGAAAATGTTCTTTTTTCTTTAAACGAGATGAGTACTATATGTAAATAAACTTGTGTAATGAATTTATTTCATATAAAATGTAATAATTTAAAAAAGTTATATGTATCTTCCTAGCCTGTCAACGTTCGTATATTGAATCCTAAAAGGTATTACAGGCAAATTCAACATTATCGATTACAGTTGATACAGGTTGGTAAGATTAACAGCATTTAATTATAACTGGCATTAATTTAATTTCGAATGTGACGGGCGGACACGGACAAAAAAGGAGTTCGTTCACCTTACGCCTAAACCCAAAATCAATCCGACCGAAATTTATTAATATATATCTCATCTACGGAATGAACTTGAATGGGAGGTTTATTAGCCGTCGGAGGCGCGGAGTTTTAAGCAGTCCGATTAAAATATTAGATGCTAGTTTGTTGCTGGTGCGGTCCGACGCAGTCCGACCGACGAAATTGACCTCGACTAACCTCGCGCCGTCTCTTCATAATCCTTTTCGATTCAATTCAATTGAATGTTTGCATCGCTGGGCCTCACGTAATACTGGCGGCGGCAGCGCGGCGGTGGCGTGCGAGCGCCTCGAAATAGGTTTCGGTTTTCAGCTGGGGCTCGCGTTACTTTTGTGCGCGCGAGCGCGACAAAAGCGCGCCGCGCTGCTATTGATAGTTTGTTGGGCTTAATTTAATTAAATCGAATTAAGGTACAATACGAAATATGTCGACTCCCATTGGGCGTTCGAATTTGGGAAGGTTACAGCAAGCGCCGATAAAATGCGATATTTCGTTTCAAAATCATATATCAAAGTGGCGAAATCTGCGAGCGTAATTACTGATGCGTGCATCATTCGCACCGAACATAATTGTTAAACACGAAGTATAAGAATTAATATATTTTTAATATCAATATTGTTTGTTACGTGATTCCTAGTTAAAGAATATAATAATGAAACTTTCATGTACACTTTAGTTTAAACATGTTTTGTTGAATTTACCGAGGATCGAAGCCATATAAAGCCATTAAATCTATATAATTCCCTTGGAACGTAATTGGTCATATGAGAAAATATTTATTTATTAATTTAAGTGATTTTTATTTCATTGAGTGTTGGAGAGTGTTTATAATATTGTTCAGCGCTGTGATGCGCTGACTTCTGGTCGCCATTAATATTTGAATTTGGCGCCCTGCGGGCCAAGATAACGAGCTGGGTGGCAACTGCGCAACACTACTGAGCGTCCCTTTTTGGCGTTGCTAAGTGGTGCGCGCCCTTGACTCGATCTTGTTCTTGTTCGACCGTAGCACGATTAGGTGGGTCGTAAGTTTTGTACGTGTGTTAAATAAATATTTGTTAAATTTATCACCTTGACATTGTGAGCATGTTGGAGGATCAATGCACTATAGCAATGGCTATAAATTTAGAGCTCGTGGCAAGAAGCGCGAGTGCATACAAATATCGTTTATAAAAGACGCGATAAGTGCGAACAAATATTATTCGAATAATACTATTCGATATATAGCGGCGGCTTGCCGCGGTACTCGTCAGACTTCTGCAGTTAAGCAACGTCGGTCGTAGCTACGCGTTGGATGGATGACCACTAGGTCACGCCACTCAGGGGAGCTGCGGCAGCGTCCGCGAACTCCTGACTTCGCGGTAAAAACGCGAACGAAAAAAACCCATATGCACAAAGAGTTCAGGCAGTACCATCAGTAGCGAGACCGGATCGGGCCGGGAGAAAGTTACTAATCAATAATAATTATTCGATATATAATATAATATAAGATTTAAGAATCAGCACCGCCGAGAAATACCTGAATGAGTTATATAATTGATGCCAATTAGAATTTTACAATTCAGCCAAGGGTAATTAATTATTTAACATTATTATTTAACATTTATTTGCGAGTAACTCATAAAGTTGACACAGAATAGCAATCGCCCATTGCCAACCTAGCAGTTGAGAATTACAACAAGGGTGTTTTACGAAATTATTCGTATATTTTACATCGTTTTATGTCCACATATTGGTACTATTGATAGATTGGTACCTTAAAAAAACCCTAGAAAAATGCCGAAAATCGCAAGGCGATGGAACATGATTCGTGGATATTGTCGACACAACAAGTGACTCGTAAAACACTTGAAATATGAAGGACGAATGTAAACGCGTCGGACCCGCAGCCGACTGGATGTGAAATGCGTGAAATTGAAATCGAAATGGATGCGACGCGATGCTGTGCCATAAATTGAGGTGTTGCCAACAATGAAAACGGGCGTGGTTTGCAGAACGCAAAAAGCACTTGTTTAAAATATTTGAAAACACACGTGGCGTCGCGTCGGTCGTGCGTTCGTGCATGCATGTGTATGTATGCCATTCAGGGGGTGGTTGTTGCGCCATCGACGTGCACGCACCGCATTCGGCTGCTACTGATTGCACTTGATGAATTGCACACTTTGGACCCCGGCAACTAGGCTGCCGTGCGCATACAACACTGTTACGTGCGCGTACATATTTCGGCATTTGGGGGTTGGGTTCGACGCAGTTTTGTACATTAGCAAATTGCGGGCTTGTTCGACACCCCTAGGTCGCGCGGCACGGCCTGGCGAAAATTTCACCGAACCGCTTGTTTGCCTTAAAACAAAGCCGCGTATTATTCGAACGCCACGCGTGACCTCGCATTGCACGAGAGCCGTGCAATTTCCATTTTATGCGTTCGCGCCGTTAAACATTCTTTAAGTTCGACTTTTTATTGTTTTGCCTGATTGCGTGGTGCGTGTGCTACATTGAAGTGGCACTGATTGGAAAACTTCTTGTACAATGTCTGCGGTCACTATCGACAGTGAATGATGTTACACATCACAGATATCGCAATCGGTTTATGGGCAAATAGCAAACGAACAAAAGAACGTGATTTCTTAAATATTTCAAGTTTTAACTAACGATTAATGGCATCTGTACGAAAAGATAAGATACTAGCAATACGTTTATTCGAAAAAATGCTAGATATATGAAATGCAGTTGAGAATGGAAGTAGATTGTTGTCTGAGGGAGGGGAGAGGGTGGCCATGATTGTGAGTGTAGTTTAGAAGTGGGAGTGTATGCGGACGGTATAAAAATAGTGTTATTAGTATGTACATAGAATTAATAAGATATTTTGTATTGTTAATTTTTATTTTTGTGTTGGAATGATGATTTTCGCTTATAAGAAGCACGAGGGTTATACCAATAAAGGTTATTATAATTATTATTATATGAAATACTTGCTAAAAAACCTTTGATCATTGAAGTAAAATTAAATAAATTCGTATTTAATCATTATTTTCATAACTAAACCAGTATGATCAATGATTGCTGACCACAAGGTTCAGAGTTCGTTTCTTGCTGGGGATGAATAGTAAAATGCACCCTTATCCATAATATTAACCACTAACGAGACGAAATGAAAACATTCAAAAATAATTGAATAGAGCCAATGACCGTAATAGACGATGCTTGGTAAAATGAAACAAAACAAACATAACTGTATACATCAATATTTATTGTGATTAATTTAAGCCAGGTGCTTATGGTTTGTGAAATAAGATATCAATGATTGCTACTTCTGTGGATCAAACATTTTTTCATTTAAATTTCGGAATACAATGATATTCGGAATGTTTATTATCATTGTCTTCTGGAACTATGAACAGTCCCTCAATGTTGGTAACTCGTTATAAAGGAACATATAGTATATATTTATAGTATATATGGTAATAATACCCCCGCCCCCCCACTCCGGCTTCCAAAAATTTAATTTGCCATCCGCACCAACTTTTCTCATAGTGATTCGACGGTTTTCCATAATAATTTTCTTCACTGTTTGTAATTTTTTATCTATTAACGTGAAGGTCAATAATGATGAAATGATGAAAATGATGAAAATCCTAGGACCCACTACAGGATAGTTTTCGAAGAAATAATGGATAAACATTTGATTCGAGAGCAATTTTCACTGCTCCGAACGTATAGCTTCAGATTACGTTGATGGGTATGATAGTTGGTGTAGCTTCTGAGAAGCTTGTCCTTTCTGCTTTCGAACTTCCTTACCGTATCGAAAGCACCTTATAATACCTGTCAACGTAATCGTAGGATATACATTGGGAACAGTGTAAAATGGCGTTCGAACCAAATGTTTAACAATTATATTCTCAGAAACTATCCGGTAGTGGATTTTCGCCATGCTTTTTTTTGAACATCTAGTAGCCGTCTTTCAGAACAGTTCCTCCGCACAGTAGGGATGTCAACTATTCACGACGTATCGATACTCTTTGATATATAATATCGGTATCGAAAATACACATTGGCGCAATCTGTTAATGTATTTTAAAATTATTTTTTACTCGTTACAGTGTAATCTTTCAGTATATTATCGCCGCCATTTTTCTGATGTACTGCATTTTGAGAATGAAAAATATCGCGGTAATTACTAAAATTAATGCTTGTAAAATTACCGAGTAAATTAAGACTAAACTAAGTTTTTAGCAAAAAGTGGCAAAATTTAAACGAATTTGAAATGTAGGGAAGTATCGATACTAAGCAACAATGCAACAAGTATTTTAAAAACAGAATCAAGAATGGAAATTTCGCTCAGAGAACGTTTGCCATCCTAATTGGAGGTTGTGATTAACAGATGGCTTCATTGTCGTAGCATGTCAAAGAGTATCTAAAATGACCGATTCCATACTATCGATAAGTATCGAAAATTAAAGTATCGATAAAAGCTGATAAGTACCGACACATGGTATCGATACTTATTGATACCGATACTTTTTTTGACATCCCTACCGCACAGTACGCCACTGTTAATATTTCAAGAGCTTTGGTACGATTCATTTCTTGTTTTACACAAGATATGACTCAAATTGTCGGATCCCTTTTTTCGGTACCTAAAAATCGCTGAGAACACAGACCACTTCCCTCCCCTATTGTTGTCACAAACAACCCCCAGGGGTAATGTAAAATATATGATCCGACATTCTTAGCAAAAACTATACTTAAAATTAGAGAAAAAAAAACTGTTCGGCCCGAGCTCAAATTTTCATCTGTGGCCCGACTATCAAAATATTTGCCCACCCCTGGTTTTTAAGGAATTAGTTTTTAGGAATTAGTACAACATTAACATTAACGTCTGTATTTGTCTTTGCAGAACCTTCTTCACATTGGACGAGACTGGCTGTCCACCCAAAAAAGGAAATATTTCAGTTCAGCGCCTAGGCAAGTAAAGGAAAAAGAAGATACAAGAGAGGTAATTGTAAATAATAATGAAATATTAATAAATGTTGGTTTAGTGGACTCAGTTCGTTACTGGAGAAATATGGAGTAAAATCAAAAATATTCAATGTAAATATTTCCCAATTGCATATATAAAGAAAAGTGGTGATTAATATTATTATGAGTCATTTTAGTGGCTACAAACATTATTCAGGATTTTCCTGCTTCTGAAACTGTAATCGTCTGAAATAGAAAGGCGAATATTACATTCAGACAATTTTTGGCGACCCAATTGTGATTTTAGCAAAACTGCAGTAAACTTTCACTGCAGATAATCGGATTCGATTGTAGTCCACCAGTGAATTGGTGGGAAAACGGCCAAAATTGGCGTCCAAAACAGAAAACTCAATTGTTCACTTTGCAAATGTGTTTAAAACCTGATAACGGTAAATTGCCAATATACAAGCTTTCCTCGAATTTTTCATTTAATTGCGCGCTTCATTTGCTGTCGTATTCAATAACACGACGGTAGTAATGGCGTTCGTCCGATCGTTACGCGTCATTTCAAGCACGGTTGCTTACGGCATTGCACAACCGGCATTACGATTTTTCAATGCCGGTACATGCGTTAAGGGGGCCATCATCGGATCGGTGGGGTAAATTTATTCGAGCATGTCCAACGCTAAAGCCCGCCGAAAATGTTGCCTTGAACGGCGATGGCATGGCGCTGCCTTCGTGTTGAACTCCCCGATGACATCGAGTCATTTGCATATTAATTGCAAGGTGCAGCGCAGAAGGAGAAACGGCGCGAGGGCCGTTTGTTGTGCCCTGAATAGACCTCAGCTGTACTACCCTTCCCCAGAACCAGCGAACAAGTCGCCCGCCAACTGAATGCACTGGTCCTATCGCACCACAGGCTCCAGCCCGTTGCTCCTTGCTGGTGCATGTTCTGATAGCGCCGACACTTAGTTGTACTTATATTATGGGATTGTCCCCAGGTAGAATAAGGCGGATGGCGAGCAAAGTTTAATCCGTGTAAGGACGAGCGCGCCGCGACGCGATTTGTGCCGCCGGACCGCTCGCGCGTATTGTGCCCCAGCCGCCACCACCACCGCTGGTTGGTGACAATGATGGTGCGTTCCAAATTGAAATTTAAATTTCAATTCAAATGCAAAAACCTGCTAGGGTTACGTGTACGTAAACAAACGCGAAATGAGTCAGCGTGGAACGTAATAACGCCCGGTTAAAGAATTATTTAGCATGCTGGGATAAGAGGGCAAAAAGTTGGAAGGAGTGGAGCGTCGCAAATACGCATCCTGTACAACATGCACAACATTTGAAATATTAATATTTCGAAATATATTGCACCAAAGTTTACAAACTGCATTTTAAACTATGCATATAAAAACGGTTTTGTTCGGACCAAGAAAATTGTAGTAGTGGTATTAAACGTTATCTTTCTTTTTCGAGGTGCATCTTTTCATAGATAATCGGTAGTTAATCACAGTTACTTAGTGAAACTTCCTGGAAAATCTCATAAAAAACCTATGCTCTGCGCATACCAGGGTACTAATTTGGCTAGTCCGCTTACAAGCAGTTTAATTACAAACTGGAATGAAAAAATCGAACGCTATGATAGCAAAATTCAGATCGGAACATTATGAGAGCTTGTTTGTGACGGACCAGCAGTGTGGGCAGCACCCATTTTATGCGGTTTTATTGGTCAATATATCTTTCCTATATGCAAAGACATCGTACATTGTTCTACACAGTGCCTCCTCTAATATCTCGACACCATATCCCGTAAAAGTGACATTTTGCCAGCTTTTTGAATGGTTTTAAATGAGAAATTTCGAACGCTATCATAGCAAAATTAGGAGAGCAGAACAAGTAAGGGGTTATACTGTTAGCAATATTCCCGCGGATCCTTTACCTGCTCTTGTTAAGCCTATGTGGACACTATCGATTTTTAATAAATTTCATTGGTCAGCACCTCTCTCACATTCTCCTTATCTTTCTCTATCTCCTGAATATAAAGGCCGCGCATAGAGTCTTCTGTGATCTCCTGGTACCCCATCCGGTAAAATTGTCATTTCTGCAATTTTGTCATAAATTTCTATGGTTTTAAATGAGAAATATCAAACGATATCATAGCAAAATTCCAGAAGGAGAGCAGAACAAGCAAGGGTTGCACTCGGAGAAATGTCCAAAACGGATCCTGTGCCTGTTATTGCAAAGCTCTCACCTGTATGCAAAGGTATTGCTCAGAGTACCACACAGAGTATTTTTGATTTCCTCACCCTCTATATTTTAAACTACCATTTTAGCAGTTTTCTCGTGGCTTTGAATGGTTTTAAATCAGAATTTTCAAACGCTATCATGGCAAAATTCGAGATAGAGTATTAGGAGACATCGCACATTGTATCACACACATCGAAAGGTATCTTCGAAAAATTCGACATGACGTATTAGCAGAACAAGCAAGGATTGTACGATGATCAATGTTCAAGACGGATCTTTAACCTACTGTTGCTAAGGTGGCGTGGCAGCATTAATTCGAGCCAATGTCCATTTAATCCATTTCTGTATTCGTTATTAGAGGTTTTAGAAGCATCTTCTTCCACATCTATGCATATAGTTACGTACAATTTATATTTATTAAAAATTTTATAGCAACAAATACATTATTTGAATTGGGTACCCTGGTTACGAGCGGTTTAATTTCAAACTAGAATGAAAAAAAAAATCGAACGCTATTATAGCAAAATTCAGGAGAGAGTATTAGAAAAGCTTATTCGTGATGGATCTTTACCTGCAGTGTGGGCTGCACCCATATTAGGCGATTTAATTGGTTAATATTTGACCCTCTCCTGCATGCAAATGCATCGCTCATTGAACCACACAGTGCCTTTTTCATCTCCTGACATTCTATCCCGTAAAAATACCATTTTGGCCGGAATTTTCGAACACCATTATAGCGAAATTCGAGATAGAAATATTAGAAGAGCAGAACGAACCACCAGAGATTGCACCATGAGGAATATTCGCGCGGATTCTTTACAGTCCCTTGCTAAACCGACGTGGACATTTTTAATCATAATTTGAATTTCATTGGTCAGCACCTCTTTCTTATTCTGATCTACTTCTATCTTTCTGTCTCTCCTATTTCGGCAGTTATTTTTTTTTAATTAGAATGGTTTTAAGTGAAAAATTTCGACCGACATCATAGCAAAATTCAGTATGGAGTATTGTATTAGCAGAAGACGGATATTTACCTGCTGTTGCAGCATGAACTCTAGCCCATGCCAATCTGGTTTGTTTCTGTATTCGTTAGTTGTTGTTTTAGGTGTCGGTCAAATTTTACGCAAAAAAGAAAAGTTTGTAACTGCAATCCCCTGATTTTCCGAAAACAGAAGGTTTCATTGTATTACATTACATGTGGGATACCCTGACAAAACATGAGAAAAATACATTGAAAATCGAGGAAAACTTTGTTTCTTATTGTTAGAGCTTTAGCAGAACACATGCTTTTATCATTCATTTAATTAATGACAACGATTAGCAACGATAACAACATGATGATCTGAGAAGTGTAACTAAAAAGCGATTACAGCGTCCTTATAAAAGCAATAACCATATAATAAAACGTTCTATACATAGAACATGAAATATTTCTAAAGGAAACAAGATTATAAACGCAACTAAAGGTTTATTTTTTTCACCGCACCCTTCTGATGGCGGTGATACTTTTGTATACCGACTTCCATTCTCCCCCATCTTCTCTTTCCACCGCCGCTCTTCTAACAGATAACAGAGAACAAACGAGCGTGAAGGAGGCCGGGATAATCGACTTATCAAAGCGATAAGTTGGGTTCTTGGGCGAAGGGCTAAATAAATTACTTTAATATCATCGCCAGCTGTAAAAATCGTGTAAATCTTCATCATAAACAACAGCGGACGTGGTTTTAAATCAGCGGGTTGGTTTTGACAGTAGATTTGATGTCGCGTCTAACTCGCGCCGGCTAATTGAAACGCACAGTTGCAGTGCGTCAGGAAATCAGCCAACATTTCGCGAGCACAATAGTCCTATTGAATTATTTCGATAGCTTTGCCAGTTTGACCAGATATTATTAAGCGCTCGGGCGTATGATTTACGAACACGTTCGATGCGCCGTAATTTCCGATATTACGTTCGGAATTTTCGGTATTTATTAATCAACCGAAAATTGCATTTTCCTATCTACTCATCACATATAAATTCATTTATTATGTAGTCCTTGGCTGGCGAGCGGCGTATGCCGAATATGCTTTAATAATTCCATTCATCTCCCCCTTGGTTTGGTGGGGTTTTGCTTACAATGCCCAATCCGCTGCCGATATTGCTAAGAGAGTGGGAAGTGTGGGCCGGTCGCCGACTGTATACTTAACGGCGGTCGCATATTTGCCAATCGTAATTAACGGAGCGTATTCTAAATCGAACAGTGGCCATCCGCCGACCGAAACAGGTGTTTCATAAATCAAAAATCACTTTAATTACGTATAGTGCACGCGCGTGCCGCAATTACATCGGTGCTCTGCTGCCGCCATCCTTCTGGTTATTTATTGCAATACAACGTAACACGCAGGTATGTTAATTACGTAGGCGATTAGGCAGCGTGTGTGCGCGATGGCGCAGGGTGATCGCAGCATGAGAGTGATCCGCTGGGCGGGCCATTGGCAGGCGCGGACGCGTGACGAAATTAATTGTCATCGCCGACGGTCACAAATCGCTTGAAGAACGATTTTCCAGTTAATTCCGTCTGCGCTGGGAGGACAGGACGACTGCAATGCACACGTGATGGTAGGAATGATTAGTTTAGGATAGATTGGATGAGATTAGGTTTAATGTATTGAAAACAAGAGAGTCTAACAAGAAAGTATCCGCACTGTCTGACACTGATTCGACCAAAAATGTATATATGTATAGTACATAGGGGAAGAAGGATGCCTGATTTGGACCTACATACTATTGAAATCTAGTGCTTGGGAGAATGCATGGGGACAAGCGAGAAGGAAGATGTATGAGGCGGGCGAGTTATCGGAGACGGCGGTGGGGCAGTTATGGGGAGAATGGGGGATCGGTAGAAGCGGTAATGAGGATGAGAGTCCAGGAAGTCGAGGAACAAATTAGGCAAGGTCACATTAAGGGAAGCGCCTATAACCCAAGGTACAAGGCAATACAAACTGTTGGGAAGAGGCCGGGATTTATTGGTTGCAGAGAAAAAGTAGCAACGGAAAAATTGACCCTAGCACGGGCAAGGTGTGGTTCGGAAGAGAGAGGATGGAAAGTGTGGATGGGAGACGAGTTTAGAAAATGTGGCCTATGTGAGGAAGGATGGGATACTTGGGAGCACTTAGCAGGGGAATGAATCAAGAATGGGCGAGAGGTATACGAGAGGGAG
>WSZQ02065446.1:0-12762 GCA_019419845.2 Weissflogia rhopalogaster
TCAGGGGAAACTCTGATGGAGGTTCGTAGCGATTCTGACGTGCAAATCGATCGTCGAAATTGAGTATAGGCATTTAAAAGTGGTGACTTTGTGTTTTATTTAATTACCAAAATTACACATTCGAATGGTTCTGCACATTTGCTACTTTATATTATTTGATTCAGTTTTTGATTATTAAAACGCAACAATTATCGCTGAAATTATTTCACAATCGCTTTCATTTCGAAATCATGACCAATTTTATAGGTCATTCTTATTTTGCTTTATAATTTGAATTGCTCCATGAAATTTTTAAATTCAGTCTTAAAATTTGTTAAATTTCGGAATCCATCCAGTCACTCATTATCGCATTACTGTCTGATCTTGGCTTGCAGAATAGGAACTTGTCGATAAAATTTGGTCAAATTTGAAGACAATATTCGTAATTAGTTTCTTAAGTAGCCAACAAAACATAAATGTGATATTATTCATAGTTTTGGTTTTACTGGACCTCAAAGTGTGTTCATTTTTGAATTCTGAATTGATCCAAGCAAATTAGGCAGCTTTATATAGCTTAAATTAGGTACCTAAATAATTATTACTGATAAAAATAACTCTATTAGGTATAATATATACTAATTCTAAGGCATTTCCTGTAATTATTTAAAAATATTTAGTTTTAACGTAAAATATTTTAATATAAATTAACATAAACTGCACCATTCACAAGAAATAAAATGTCATACCATTTACAATTAAATTTAAATTAAATTAATTTATAATATATTTTACAAATAGCAATATATAATACATTTTACAAATTCCAGTAAATAACATCAATTCATTCTATTGATTTGTTTTTTAATTATAACAAAACAATGGCGAATAATTTCGATACTTTTCGCCAATAACGGAATAAAATCTTTCGCAAATATTTCGTTCGACGCCCGACAACACATTCAGTTCGGGAAAACTTTATTTTCCCATTGTTTGAATATGGCAATATGGGTATAATTTATTGCGAGATACAACCCCTTTCGCAAATACACGCCGTCATCCGAAATTTTCTTCTAAAGAACACTGCCAACACGGCCAAAGAATGGCCTTTGATTTTCAATACCGATAATCCACGATGGAAAATTTAAAGTCGCAAATTGCTTCTTTCTGCCTGCTACGCACGCTATGTACACCAACACCGAGGCCGATGTGTAGATGCACGAATCGAAAAGGGTTGGGCTCGAGTGGCTGAAATAATAATTACAATTCGACCCAATTTTGGCGAACGCCAAGCTCCCCGGGGGTGTATTTCCTCACGTGCCGGCGCGTTATCGCAAATATTTCGCAACGGGGAGATGTTGGAGCGTTGTTGGGAGCGAAATACTTCGTTGACAGAATAAATAACCCAACTTTATACACACCGATTCCAAAAAATAGTGTTTATAATGTTTATTATTCGGGAATAAGGGAATATGTATTTTTTCTTCTATTTTTGCAATTTTTATTATTGTAATATTTTTTTTTTGGAAGTTTTTGATTAAATATCATTGAATACTTCCCTAAAAAATTCGGGGAAAACTGGGTATAACCACCAAAAAACAAGAAAACACCCAAATTTCTCCAGAATACTTCGCCAACGTTCTGTATAATTTCATTGTAAGCGTCTGTATGTTTAGATCCTCGCTTCCGGCAAAACATAGCAACATTATCCCTCATGGGGACAACATATCCGGCTCTTGGTGGCTCGTTTTGCTTCCGGGATCGTTCGCACGTCATCAGAAACAACTTTCGGTGGTGGGTGCGTCAGCTTTTAATATAAATTTCACATTTAGCAATCCATCAAACATGCAGCATTCAAATAAAACGCAAAACCCACGGCTGGGTAATACACAGTTTATTAGTTTGTTCAAGGAAGAAAAATAAAATCTGACAAACTCGTGCAGCAATAGCGAGCGTTGCATAAAATATGTCTCGTTATTTCCAGCTTGAGGCTGGTTACGCGCGGCTGTGGGGCGGGCGCGACGGGGAAAATATGACATGGAAATGTTGTAAAATGGGGAAAGTAGAAATATCGAATAAATGATTTTGTCTCAATGCGAGGCGTGGCGTGCTGTTCGCGCCTGAAAATTATTATTGCGCGCCATAAAATGTGCGCTCGTGCACTTTGTGTTGGTGGAGGCGCCGGAGATGTGGGGTTGCAGCATATTTTTCGCATATTTCGCCGCGGCGATGCTTTCACTCGGTTTGTTCATGCTGTGCCAATGCAAGGCATATGTGTACATAATTTACGAATTGATGTACTACGCACTGTATCGTATTCACTATTTTCTGTTTTCGGCGTCAACGCAATTGAAAATTCTGACAAATAAAATTAGGTTATTTTATAGTCGTTTGATATATTGGAGTAAATAAAAGATGCAATGAGAAAAAGTATTTATATTAGAAAATTTGTAAACATTTGTCAAAATAAATTTACATGTAAATATATGTAATTCAAGGAATGCAGACCGCAAGATCCCGGGATCGAATCACGTCGGTTGTGCTATAAAATATTAAAACAAATATTAAAACACTACATTAATATTAGATTATCCTAATATTCATTTAATTCCAAGAATTGAAATAATATATAAAGATTTAATGGATACGTATAGCAGGCTACGCATAGAAATAAACATCTTAAATCACAATCCGCGTAATGAAATGTTTTGCTCAGTCATTAATGCAAAAACGGAGGAAAATGATTAACGAGAGTTAAATAGCTCCATCTTTCCAAATTAATCACGCCGTTTGTGAGGGTTTTCGCAGTGGCGCACGTATTCGGCCGCAACAACACCCCGGCGAATTCGCCTCGGCCGTGGCCTGCACTGCCTACGCCCGAGCAGCGGATTAATTAATTCATTAGCATCATCGCAACGCGTCTCATCGCATCGTAGCTCATCCGTGAAGAGGCATCACACAGTAAAACAATTCGAGAAAGTAGCAAAGCACACAGCAAGCACAACCACTCAGCTGCACTAAGTCGAAATCTCTCCCTGTTTTTCCTGCTTCTCATGAATTTTCATACTTGAGAGCGATAGCAGCCTATGTTTATTCTATCCTTATTCTCCTCTTCGCGGTTGTACTACCCATTTTCATCCACATCCATCATGAATTTTTCGACGGCAAAAAGCCTTACAAATCAATTGAAATCGAGTAAGCGTCTAAAGAGTGGTCAGAGGCACTGTGCGCAAAGAAGATGAAGAATAGGACGTTTTTCGGGGAGCGCACTGGCGTATACTATCGCTTGGAACAAGGCCAAATAAGTTTTTAACCAAAGTACGGCAATAATTTTCGGTGACACTCGGTATGGTTTACACCCAGGCAATACATGTGCGATGCTATACGAGCGCTATTATCGTCGACAAGTTTTACGATCAATCCACTGTCAGTCGTGTTGGGTGTATGACGCTTTTCTTGATTCTTTAACTTTAGAAAAGTATGTACAGCAATATGTATACGTTTGACGAATTTGTAAACTTCACGCAATTCATCTTTTAAATTGTGGAAATAATTTTTATATATTTTTACAAAGTGCTTTAAAATTTATTAGAGAGAAAATTAGAAAGTGTCTGTTGTAAAGTTGCTTTAAATTAAACAAATTCTAATTTAATCACAATTTGGCATGTTAATGTGATCTGGATAAAATAACGTTCCGCAAAAGTTAACTGACTGTAATTAAAATAATATCAAATGTACTCGCAGCTCAGCGAGGATGTTTGTAGCTGCGGTAAAGTTATTCCCGTGTCGCTGTTCGTCCAATTACTAATCTATTGCGACCTGTAATCGTAAAACTATTGCAATTAATTCTACTTTAGCACAAAACGTGCACTGTGCGTTTGGGTATGTGTAGTGGAGGCGCCGGGCAATGGGGCATTTTCGACGATTGCCAACCTTCCGTCGCCGTCGGCCAGCTCCAAACCCAGTTTGAGGGTTATTAAGGCTTCCAGGACGGCTCGGTTCGGTATTTATCGAAAACCCCAACCGACCACGATCGTTGTTTTGCGGTTCGATGAATAGCGGCAAAACGTCCGACATTCGTTACGTTTATCTCAGACGTGTACACTCGTACGTGCGTACGTTCAGCCATCTTAAATTCGGAATTTCGACTTATAACCGCTTGTTATGATAACGGATGTCGTACAATGCAGCGGGAAAATGTAATATTAAAGTTTGATGGTTTTTGGAAGGGGGGAGGATTGGGTTTAACAGGTAGAAATGAAGGAATATGGGTGAAGAAGTAAAGAAAAAGACCTGAAGAACGTAGAAAATGTTAGAGAAAGGTAGGAAAAGTTATAAAAAAGGTATAGAAAAATTGAGATAAAGAATGAAAAAGTATGAAAAGGATAGAAAAACAATACAAAAGATGAGAAATCTAAAAAAAGAGTGAGAAGGGATAGAAAACGAGTAAAAGAAGTAAAGAAACTGTAGCATAAGCGAGGAAAAGAATGAAAACGAGGGGGAAGTGTAGAAAAAAAAACTAGAATAGACTAGAAAATAAGAATAAACGATAAAGAAAGAGTAGAAAAGAAAAAAGGGGAAGAAATTGGGAGAAAAGGAGTAGGAATGTAAAGAAATAGTTGGAAAAGAACGAGAAAAGAGACAGCAATGACAGGAAAAGGAGTATAAAAGGAAAAGGAGGAGAAAAACTAGCTACAAAAGTAGTGCAAAGAGCAAATAAAGGGTAAATACGCGAGAAAACGAAAGGAAAAGAAAAGGAAAGACATTCGAAGCATAGAAAGAAGGATGGATGAAAGTACAGAACTTATTCAAACCACTTTATTTACAGGGTTATCTTACCAAAATGCCAAAAATGGAAGATAAAGTTCAGTTAAAATGGTAATTTCTTAACCAACAATTCAAAAAATATCGAAACGGCATAAACTATGAAAATTCCTCAAAAGAAAACTCAGAAACGTAAGGAAAACATAAGAATAAAACCAAATATTATATATTAAGATTAAAATATAAATCCAAGAATACAAGACCGTTCTGTTTCACATAAATAAACGGTATTTTCTTTCTCTAAGGATTCTCGTGATACTGAGCAGCAGGATGAGGTTGTTCCCCTATTCCCTGTTTCCAGGGAATTGTTTCACATCCAGCTACGAAGTTTTGGGAATGATTCCTTTGCATACTTTACCCAACGCTCCTGTTCCGCTTTACGAATGCCGTTTTATGAATTGAAGGCATGTTATGTTGTTTCTTAAACATCGATTTAGTTTCGAATGTCTGCAAAATTCGTGTAACTTATACCAATCTACATTACACTTGCAATAAAGAAACGAACAGCAAAATAAAATAAAAGGAAAATAAGTTGGTAAACGTCGAAAAAGTGAGTTGAACAAGTGAAAAAAAAAAGTAGAATTCCAATGAAAAACTATAAGATTTTTTTGTTCTAAAGTTGTACAACAAAAAATCTTGCTGGAAGGTTAAAAAAATACGATGTCATTATTACGAAAATGATTCTCATCAAATCTGATGTTGTCGATTCAGTTCTCGTCCTCAGTTCTACTGAGAACAAGCAAAAAAGAGCCTGATATTATTATGCTTGGATTAATGTGTTTTGTCGTTTAGCAACACTTTTCTCATTTCTCCCTCGTCCCTTATTTACTTCTTACATATTTGTCTTCCTCCTCGGCGGCGTAACCAAGCCGGTATTAATGCCGTTTATATTTATTCCGCGTGTTTTTATTGTCTGCCCCTCTAGAAGCGGAGAAAGCAGAAAGTTACGGCTGTTGCAAGAAATTGTGCACAACTTTGAAATTATTTTTTCCTGAGCAACGGGAAAGTCACGTACAGCCTCACAATTTTCCGGTATAGTTTTAGCTGCCGCTTGTGTTTCTCATAAATCCGACTTGTGGTGTTAGTTGTCCTGCTACGCAAAATACAGGGCACACCCCGAGCGAGCTTTACGAATGCTAATACCCACAATTCTGTGATTAAACATAAATATTCCGGCGGCTACATTTCGCATATTTTCTCATATTTTCTCACCTTTCCTATCTTTATTTTCAACGTACATTTTTTTACTCTTTCTTTGCTTTCTCAATGTTTCACACGGTTATATTTTGATGTCATTCTTTTTTCTGACTCTGAGTTTGGTTAATATATTTTTTGAGTCGTTTTTTTTTTAATTTACCGAGCATCGACTGCTTTGGTCATTAGCTCTATTCAATTCTTGTTCAATGTAATTAGTCATTTTAGAGGCTAATACTATTGATAAGAAGAATAATTCACTTTACTATGCAAGTCGTTTGGTTAGGTTAGGTTAGGCAATTATCAAATTAATTTAACTTCACAATTCATTATGAAATGATTTTAGAAAAAAAAAACCTCATATTATTAATATTACTTTTTTTTCAGATATATTTCATCTATTTTCAATTTGTTTATATGAATGCAATATTGAAATAATGTGTAATAAATTATCGTGTTATCTTCAATTTATCTTCCATTTTGAGATGATTTTAGTGAAAATTACTCTGTAATTTGTCTATATTTCATTTTTTTTTCAGTTTTATTACGATTTTTGTTTTAGTTTTCCTTGTTTTAATTCATTCACAATTAATTAACAAATTTTATAATTAATTCACAAATTTCAATGTTTTGTAATCATAACAGCAAAATTTTTCAAATGTTCATATTTATACTCTTTATAAAACAATAAAATCTTCTTCTGCCTTTTAAGATTGATTTTTTTACAAATTCTCGGCAATTTATTATCGATATTTAGTGTTAATCTGTTTACAAATCACTAGATAATCGATTATACTGTTGACTGGGTTTAGGAAAGTATTTGCAAGAGGCCAAGCCACGGTCTAACCCCCGATGGTCTTCGCCAACATTGGTTTTGGGGGCAATGTCGGAAAATTGGCAAATCGCTTAAGCTTAGTCAATGCCTCAGCGTTTCATTGCAACGGCGTTATCTAGCGCACCGTTATCATTTCGTCGATGTGCACGCATCGGTCGACAAACGACTGGGTTAACTCAGGTCAAGATTTCTCGACTTTAGGGCGAACAGAGTTGGGTTTTCGCACCCTCCCGGTTCTCATAGTCGTAGGAAAACCGACTCCTCGTCGACTTGCTCTATTTGCGTAGGAAGTGGAGGCGGTGTTGGGCGACTGAAGGACGACTGAAGGGGGTGGTAAGAGCGAAACGGGAGATTTTGGCGACGACCCCATTTCTTCGCATACATTCTCCGGCGTTTCCGGGCAGGGCGTTTGTTTTCGGGGCTGTTCTTTTTTGCTGTTTCCCCCGAACATGCAATGAGGTTTTTGGACGCTGGAGAATTACTCGTGGCACTAAACGAATTCTTCTTCTATACAAATTGCTTTTGAATTATCTATGTTTATGTTTAAACATTTGTAGGCAAATCTTCACGATTCTACTTGGAAACTACGAAATTATTTGTTCCTAAGTTTTTATTAAGTTTTAACAACTAGTATCTTCTGACCAAATAGCACAATCCTATCCAAATTTCTGAAGGATATTTATATATATTGTATCAACAATTTTGCAAAATATTAAAGATATATCTGTGTTGGGTACAAAGTTACAAGGGAAAATATAGGTGGAATTTTCTACGAATTATCAAACAATGCTCGAAGTTTGACACTCTATATCTCGGATATTCTAAGAGATATACAAACAAGAGGTATACAAATTAACCTAACCAAACTTTCAAAGAGTATTTTCAGCTTAACTATCTTCATTTTTATCAAATTGAAACTATCTAAAGTCCGTAACTGGAAATTTACAAGCGTATGCTTTAAAAACTTATCTTCAGACAAAAACATTAAATGATATGCAACTCCATGTATCTTCTGTATTAATGAAGGTATACTATCTAAATGAGAAAGAGGAGACTTGGTTTCTCAAAGACCTTCTGAAGATCCAGGGATGTTCAACTTTAACATTCTATATCTCAAGAATTATAGGAAATAACTTAATAAAACTTTCTGAAGACATTTATTCCAAATTGATATTCCGAAAACAAGAAAGAAAGAAAGAGATATAAAGTTCAGCAGATTAACCTTAAACTAACAGAGAACAAAACAAATGAATATTTAACATATAAAAAAGTTGAGAGATTAAAAAATAATAAATTATCATAAAGTAGTTACAACGTATATATTTTAATAATATACTCGACATTAAAAGCGTTTAATCTTAATCCAAGGCGACGTGGTGTCATAAAGTCGAGCAGTAATGCACTGGGAATATAATGACGCAGACTAATTGAATCATAATTAATCGAAATTAGCAAACCTGTGTGAGTGGTGAAATGACATGGCAAATGATGTAATCAAATATTAATTTGCGATTTTAACGAGTGAGCTATAAAATCCATCCAGTTTTTTCCGTCTGCTTCCCAACCATATCAAATCCACAATTTCGAATTACTTTAACTAGTAATAATACAATAATACAGATTATATTATGATGTAATTATCAGGTACATTATGTATAATATTCATTTTAATTAACTAGTAAAATATTCGCTCATTATTCCCAGATTTAATTGATAAAATTGTGGATTTTGAGTGGGTTTAATTGTAAAATCAATTGAAAAATAATGGATTATTGAGGACGTTTAAGATTGATTGTGGTGAGATTGGGTAGTTTGTGGCTTTTTTTTCCGATTGTGAGACTGTAAATCTTGATGCTAAATAAGATTTCCTATCGGGATTTTAGGGCACAATGAACAAAGCAGACGAATGAATAATCCAAATTGAAAATTGCCAAGTTTGTATTATTCCAGTGAGTGAATTATTTGGTTTGGTTGCGGTCGAATTCAATTCGCACTTCGATTCGATTTTCAGTCGCAGTTTGTTTGCGCGAAACTCGTCTGGAATTAATTTAATGAATGCTTAATGCTGAGAAAATTAGAGCAATTGGAGGTGTGTACTATAAAATTAGATTAGAATCAAATTATTTTAAATTTAATTTACAAAATCATTTTTTCATGATTTTATAAGTGATTTTGTGTTTTTATGGAGTTTACGCATTTTCAAATTTATCAGCCTATATGTTTTGAAGCAATATAACTAGAATATCCGAATTTTTGTAGGATATTCATAGATTATCTATCATTAAATGTACTAAATATTATTCGCACGCTCCAACATGCACCAACGCGGAATCCTAATCCTTTCTTTTCGTGTCTTTCGTGTAAATCGTATGTGCGATCTTGGGCTGCGAGGCGCGTGGCTAAATCACGTTATCTGATAACACCGGCGTGCCTGCTTCAGGTTTGCGAATTGTATCTTCAAGTCTTCAAGTTTTGTCTAACGTTTCTTGTTTTTTTTCCAGCCTATTTTTCACACGTATTGTTGATAAATAAAGATTGTTAAAAGCCTGCATCAATCGCTCTTGTTCTGTGCCCCGAACCTTGTTAACAGTTTGCACTGTTACAGTATATTTCCCTGAGGTTAAAGATGTTAAAGAGTGAAATTTATGAGAAAACATATTTCCACTTAAAACTTTATCAAATAATGTTCTTCTTAGACTTTAGATATCTTTGCAATTACAAGATATAAGTAAATCAAACTTTCAGAAAATATTTATTGGTTTACTACCTATATATGTGTCAATTCTTAAAGATATGTTTTATTTAGGTAGAAAGTTACTAGCGATACTAGAAAAAGAAGCATATGGTCGCGAATGCGAATAGCATAATATTAAAATTTAACAGCGTGTACCTTTAACACTATTGTTGCAATCAACTACAAATTTCTGGAGAATATTAATAGTTTACTTGTTAATAAGAGTACCAAATATAACAGATATATCTCCTATAGGTACAGAGTGGCAGGAGTAAATGTGTGAGGAAACCAATTTATCAAAATTATTTAGTGATTATCTAGTGCAACTTAGACTGTAACTATAAGAGCTATCTTTACCGAATATCTATTTTTGTATAAAACATGGTTAATCTTAGTTGAAATAAGTGAACCTTAAAATAAATTCATTTAGATGACCATTTTGTTGATTTTCAAGTGTACTAAAGGTTTCTGTCGATGTAGGAAAATCTGTAGGAAAATTTTATAACAAAATATTGACATTTCAAGCACATGCTGCATTTTAATACGTCTGTTTATTTTCTATAGAACCAGCTCTGGTTTTTCTGTAGGAAAACAAAAAATCATCTGTGCGCCAAAGGCGTTCGGTCGAAGCGTAACCCCGGCGAAAAACGAAACTTTCCTAATCCAATTATCCGCTTGCTGGAATAAAAAAAAAGTTTCAGCTACATGTGCGCGACACTCACATTTTTCTTTCCTCATACCCGCTTGTAGGAAAAACCCTAAAAAAACTGGTTCTAAAGTGTGAATGAATATCAAAGCAGGCGAGAAAACGAAATGACGTAGAGAAGAGAAAATTCTCCTAAGCTTAAAAATGTTGGAAGCTTAAAAAAAAAACCTTTAAAATTTTCGTTTTACAAATTTCATTTATGTAATAATCAGCAAATGACAATTTCATTATTTCATATCATTTCATAAGACACCAGAACATCACTCCTCAGTTTGGCAGCGTTTTTTGTTATGCCAGACGCGCTCTGCAACTTGTGGCAAACGACCCAAGGACTCGTAGACTCGTAAGGAATACGTATTAATGGCGGCATCTTGCCGAGTTCTTGGTGTGTTTTCCACGTCGTCGCAAGTACTCGTCCCATTTTGGCCGTCACCAAACCCGACAAACCACACGTGCCTAATAACTTACCGCCGTTTATTGCACGATCGTAACTTTAACGTTTAATTTAACAATTACTTTAATTTGCAATGTGGCACCGGCACCGGCACCCGAGGCGAATGGCGCACGCCGATAAGTCGTCCGACGCGTTGAGTCAACGTGAATTTTCGCCGAAACTAAATCTTCTTCATTTTCTACAAACATCCGAAAGTGGCTGAATGTCTGACTTGCATTATTCATTTGTTGTACTGCTCCGCTTTATAAGATCTTGAGATATATCTGAGAATAAATAGATAGAATATTATGACGATATAATGAAATTACGTCAATGGGCCATATTGTGAGGAAACTCACAGAAACAATCTGAGATAATTCTCTGTTAGTTTCATCCAGATCGGAGCTAGTCAAAAATTGGTCCAAAATTGCACTTTGAAAGTGGTTATTTTTCAAAATAACTCGAGAACGACAAAATCGACCCACATATATTATGACATTTTCTGAATCAGCGCGTTCCGCTCTGTAAAATAGCATAGCTTGAGATCTATCTGAGATTAAATAGATAGAATAGCAATTTCGTCAATGGGTATCCCTTAAAAAATTTTCCACATATGAAAAATCAAAATCTCGAGAACGACATGTTAAATTTTATAACTAGTATTATTCCTATAATAAGAATTACATTGAAGAAAAATGTGTTTAACTTTTAAATATTTATTTACAGATCATCCTAAAAAATATTCCAAGAAAAACCAAAAGAAAAAACTCCTTGGGGTTGGCTTAAAGATGTCTTCAACAAGATTCTAAGAGAAAAACTTTCGAAAGTGATTTAAGTAGAATGTGCGTCCGCCGGGATGGGCCGAAGCTCGGTTGGTTGCTAACCTTATGCCTGCTGTGCCCGCCGGCGGCGGTGGACGTACAGGCTCGACCACGTTGCGGCGGCACCCTCACCGCCCCACGGGGCGTCATTCAATCGCCCAACTTTCCGCACAAGTTCCCCGTGCCGATTCACTGCGAATGGATCATCGATGTTTCGCACCTGAATGCCGGCGATACGAACGCGTCGATCTACGTTTACTTTACGCAGCTGTACGTCTTCGAAGGATTGTCTTTCAAGGAGTATCAGATCTACGACCAATCCTACCAGCTGAATGGACGCGATGTGCACGCGGTGACCGAAAGTAATGTAGCGCGAGTGAGCTATGTGCGATCAACACGTGACTATCTTGTGATTACCCTCCGGCTGGACACAATCGAGAGTACGCATCTGCGCGTGTTGGATCATCTGCTTGATGTCTACGGCTTTAACATTACGTACGAATTAAGTCAGGGGGCGCCACGTGCTGATAGGTGCACGATGATGGATTGTGGATTTACGGGGATTTGTCAGGATCATTATAGGTAAGTTAATTACGTGTGTCTATCTATCTCTGCAGAGGATTTCCTTTTATATTCCTTGATTAAGAATTGAGTTGAAATTAAAAAAAGACAATAGGTAATGATGTTTTTTTTATTACTTCTTTATATCTTTTCCACTTTGGCCGAGTTATACCGAAAATATAGAAAACTACAATTTGAACAAGTACGTACACTACAGAAGATCGCATTCATACTGCAATGTCTACGAAACAACATAACAGCCAGCTTTGCAAGATGCAAGATTAACAATAAAATAAACGAAAATGCGAAAAACAAAATGGTACGGTCGCACAATCATATAATAAAAAGAGTAAGAAAGGTAGTTAGAATGATTTATTTTTGGAGTTGGATTAATATTTGCCTGAAACATGAATTTCTTGGGGCTAAACAACTTTTTAGACTAACGCGATTTAATTACATTTCTCGCCTGGTTTTGAGAATTGAAATTTGATTAATGAGGTTATTGTGGATGTTTAATTTATGTGATCTGGAAAATGTATTTCCTATTTGACGGTTACGTCAAACACTTTGATCTATATGACCTTGTTTCCAGGATGAAAATCTTTTCTTAAATTTAGATATAATGAAATCAAGATTATTTTAAGGTTAGGTCATTGAAATTGTATTATTACTTACTAC
>WSZQ02065446.1:17057-27500 GCA_019419845.2 Weissflogia rhopalogaster
CACTTAATTTAATGTAAAACAATATTTACTTGCACAGTTCCAAAATGACAAGCTTAATTAAACACGATGCAGTTACATGTAATCACTGAACTGAAATACAATGCAATTTGTATTTTGCAAACAATGCAGTTTGTTTGCATGTCGTTCGATTAGCGATTGCTTGTGTCGATTTATTTAGATATTCAGAAAACAGTAATCACATCCGGTGAAAACACATAATTAATTCAATTATCAGCACGGCTCGAATTTCGCTTGTTCGCCCGACAGTTGCGATTATTATTATTACGATTATTACCTAATATCATAGTGACGATGATGTAGATGATACACCGTTAATTGGAAATTGATCATCCCTCATTATCGAAGGGGGAAGCTCCTACTCGCATATATTCGTAATCTTGCTAATCAAGTCCAACACGACTCTAAATTTGTGTATAGCTGTACACTGTTGTTGCCGTGTTGCTATTGTTGCCACGTCTTGCCTGAATCAATTTTAGGTTAGAAACAAAGGCTTGGATAATCCATGGAAGTAATGTAGATGTCAGTAGTTGAATAGTGGAATTGGGGAATATAGCAAATTGGGAGAAGATAATGTAGGCTTTTGTCGGTCGATTGTGATAGTTGTGGTTCGATTTGGAGATGATGGCTTAAAAGTTATGATAGGGAATATCCGGAGGCGCGCATATGCGTTTAAACGCCATCCGCCACGTGGCTTAAATTGCAACTATGCCATTATCGACGCCCAATTGCGGGGGCCGGAATTCAATCGTCTTGCATTGTTACTCCAGAGCTGCGTCGCAATGAAGGTGATCGTCCTTTGTCATCCAGCGAAGCAAGTTTAAACTGTAAACTTGCATAAATTAGCTTAACCTAACCTTAAACTAACAATAATTAACTATATCATCAATTTCAATATTGTTTATTTCAATATAGAACATTTACAATACGTCCTAATCCTGATTATCCATCAAAATGTTGATTTATAGAGACCGGTACACAAATTGTATACAGATCGTATTCACTACGTCAGCGTACCGTAGAGTAGAATTAAGTTCACTTTCTGCTCGCGCAACGACGCGCACGTGCTGTGCAAAGCGAGGGATTTTGGGTGGGAGGTATGGAAAAGATGTGGATTTATGTTTTGGACGTGATTGAAGAATGGATGGTCGTGGAGCGGTACTTTACGGGGTGCAATAGAAACGGTGACGAAAGAAGGAATGTTAGTAAACAATATTTGCGTTGTTCAATGTAATTAAACACTTTCAAAATGTCGATTTCTAGAGATCGGTACATCGGATTGGGGTGTAGTTTAAATACGTCAACATGCCGTACTGGGTAATTAAGTCCCACTTTGCATTTTTATATTTTTAATTTGAATTATTAGATTTTCCATCAAAATGTTGCATTTTAGAGACCGGTACACATATTGTGTCTTACACTCTCCTTGTAGGATTAAGCCCACTATTTTATTTCGTACCTGAATAAAAATGAAGCAAATTTAAATTGTAAACACCCATAAATTAAACTAACCTAACCTTTAACTAACCTTAAACTAGTATTAACTAACTATTTCATAAATTTCTAAATGGTTTTGGATTTGAACAATCCCAAAACCTATTGTACCTATTTTGCAATAACCTGATATTGAAATCGAGTAAATGTGCTTTTCATTTCGTTATAAGTTTGGAAATGTCGAAGCCCCGGATTTGACTAGTTGGCGGCTATTGAAAACTGAAAATTGGGGATTCTTGTGGCGGTGTAAAGTTTGAAAATCCGAGTTCGATTCGAGCGGAAGTTCGACATACATGCGTTATAGAACGATCACAAGGGGTTGTTATACATGTGGACAAGTGGCCTATATGCCCGACCTGCTCAGTTCAGTCCAGCTAGTCCGAACCCTTTCCTAATTCTATTGAATTCGAACGTATTGGCTAGTATCGACTGGTATGGAAGTGAATACTGAGAGCATAATAGACGAATTGTGCGATATTATTATGAACAGACGTAGCCAGTCTAGAAAGTGTGAGGATTGTTGCCTACAATGCTTCGAGTGGTTTTAGTTTCCTGAATAAAACGAAAATGAATGAAGTATGGGGACACCATTTTGGATAAATAAGATTTTTATGGTGGCTAAATCGCTGATTGGAGAGTAATAGAATTTATAATCATATAAATATTTATATTTATACATTTTGAATAACATTCGAATTAAGTTTATTCTTAAAGTACACGAATTTCTAGAGAGCCAGGGGAATTGGAAATACATTAGATTGGAGGTTATTATAGGTTAAGTTTCATTGAGTTACTTTCTGATTATTTATGTTTTTCAGGTTATACAAAAATATGACTTATTTAAGGGCCAGTAACCTTATAAACACCAAATTAATGATATTATTAGGACATTTTAAGTTATGTTAGAGTATGTTAGGATATTGTCACGATCGAGGATTTCGAATAGGGGTTAATTCGCTTTGCTTAGCTTGCGTGAGTACCGGGCAGAAAGGCAAGGTAGAGAAATAGAAAATATTCCTAAGTGCAAAATATAAGTATTTATTTAAAGACTCACCAAAAGGTTTTAGACATCTCGGCTTGGGCACTGCAGACCTGGGCAAGGGAGGAAAACTGGCGGCGGCTTGGTACGAACTTACTTTTTCAGTCGGCTGAACGCCTTTTTATAGAGCCTTTTTGTTTAGGTTTGCACAATTCTAATATGCTATCTATGTTTAGCCAGAGCCGAATCTTCCTTCTTTGCCAAATTGCAACATTATAGTCCCTTGCCATATAAAAGTAATGTATAAAAATGCATAGAGGCGATTGATGCACCCGACGCGCTCGCACTCTATAGATGAACACAAAAATGATAATAAAGCAGCAGATAATGAATGAACGAAGCGCTGCCGCTCAGTGTCGCGTCTTGGCAGTGGACGAGGTACCATCGCGACATTGTGAATATGGTTCACATCGCGACAATATGTTAAGTCTGGTAAGACCAAGTGTCGTTAAGCACTAACCTTATAAGTAGAAACTCAAACTAGCAAGGTTATACTAAACGTAACTAATAAAATTACACAGATAAGACAAAAGTCCAGGTATGATAGACAGCTATGAAAATAAAAGAAGGCGATAACTTTGAAAGTGTAACAATGGTTACACAGTATCGTTGAGCACACATGCATAGGTAATTTAATTTACACTCGACTTCCGTATGGAAGTTTTAATTGCTGAAGCTCTTATGACTCGTTAACGCCGAGCAGTCAAGTGCCGAAAATTTCACAATGCGAATAATTTCACTCATCACTAGTTTAATATCTCACAAATTAAACTTGCAACGAGACCATTCGAAAAATACACGTTTACATTCATTTGAAAAGAGAATAATGTGTGTTCTTTTTTACAGCCACTTCAAATGCGAGTGTTTCCCTGGTTATGAAGGAAAGACCTGTTCCGAAGGACCAAATTCACTCTGCTCGGACAAGACCTGTCAGAATGGTGGCGCCTGCATGTGAGTAGATCTTAATATAACATAAACCGGAAGGGATTGGGGGGATGAATCCATGCTGAGTTTATTATATTAGTTTCGGGGAACGTATGTTTGCGACAGTAACTGTCTACTGAAGACAGGAGGTGGTCGTCCCTAAACCCCGACGGACAAATAATATAATTAATAATCGAGAGCGCCCCAAATGTGGAGGGCTTACTATTTTCAGTGCAGGAGGAAAAAAGTCCCAATAATTCATGAATGGAAATGTATACAGCACATAAAAAAGCAACAGCACTGTTTTAATGCTATGGTTTCCGTTCTCTCTATCGAATTTGGTAACTTGTGGAACATTTGCACGCCACCAACGCATCACAGTGGAACTCAAAAGAACTCCATGGAAGAGAAGCGAAAAAAATGTGCGTGGTTTTCGTATATTCAAGGGATGGTTATTGCCACATTTGGTGTTATGTCCGTCCACGCAGTTTTTCGGCTTTCTTCTTGCATTTGGCGAAGGAATGTCGAGGGGTATGAGTATGAGGGGTACGAGAAGTTGGCTTATTTACGTCCTCGACTGCACATTTTATAGTCGCCATCTATGCGGTCGGCAGCAGCCCTGCGAGCATGCGAATGAGAAATGTGGTTTAATGGTGGAAAATGGCGTGGCCGTTGAGGGGGGCGGAGGGTTTCCCCGTCACGCAAAAGTCGAAAGCGCAGCAGAATCGGCAAATCAACCGAGTTTCTGTCTCCGCACTTCTTCCGGCCGCGGAGCATCGCTGCCAACGTTGTCGTAGCCATGTTCGTGCGTCGATGGTAATCAATCAAAATGGCGACGCGCCGAGTGGCTTCCCCCATTTTGGCGGCGGCCGAAATCGTCGTAAAACTTCGCATTCGCTGCGTGATTTATTTGCTATCTACTGACTTTCCACTGCTATCCACTAGAGCGTTTGCTAATGTTCTATTTAAGCATGTTGTGCATCACATGGACATTTTTGTGATAAGGATAGATTTATTTCGATTGGGATAGGCTTTACGTAGATTCGGATTACATCAATCTATATAAGATATGTTACTTTAAAGCAATCGAATATTATCTATTTCTAAATCATGATTATACATTTGGTTGAAATTCTGTAAGTATATTGTTCTTTGAGTTATTGTAGTTTGTTTGATTGGTTAAGGATGGAGTACGTAAGACTAGCTTACTGAAAATTAGTTTAAGAGTAGATTATATTAAGTTAAGGAATTGGATAGGATTGAATGTGCTTATGATAAGTTATAGAAGGAGTATAGAACCTTGGTGAACGTTGGTTTGGACTTTCGATAGTGTATTTACTCTCGAACTGTTAAAATAATGAGAAATCAGCTCAGTACCATCGAAATAAAGGGATTTAAAACTTTAAATAGCAAAAACTACTGAAGTAGTCTCATGGATTCAGAAAATAGTATAAGAAAACCATACAAGGAAGGAAACGGCGTTTTTGGGCACGATGCTGGTAGAGTCAAGTGCGTCAATAACCGTTTACACACGTGTTCTTTAAACTGAACTGAGAGTTTTTCGGTGACTATACCTTAGGTAATGCGTTTTAAATTTTTGGTAAGAAATCAATATACGTGTTTCTTGCACGAGTACTCGTTTCAATCTCTCTATTTCTTACAATTCCCATACAAAAATGATAACATAGGTCAAATTCCAAATCAAAACAACATAAATCAAAACATGAGTCAAAACAAATCAAAGAATACCAAAATAATACAATAAAAAAAACGCTTGAACAACACGAGTATCGTTCGCTAGTTTTTCGTAGGTTTAGTTAAGCTTGATTTATAGTGGTTTGGATTGGTTTAGATTAGTTTATATAACTATAGATTCCTTTACATTACTCTAGATTGATTTAAAATCGTTATCTTACTTTTAAATACATTAGATTCCTTTAGATTAGTTCAGATTGCGTTGGATTAATTTAGATAACTTAAAAGCCCTTTAATTTATTTTAGTTTGCTTTATATATGTTTAGATTACTGCAGACTCCGTTAGATGAGCTTAGACTAGATTTATTTCGAGAAGATAAGTTTAGAATCTTATAGAATGGTTTAGATTACTTATAACACTTTGAATTGGTTTAGATTCTATAGGTTAGATTCATTTACGCGAATAGATTAGATAATATTAAAATAAAGAATATATACAGGTAAATTAAGAATAAAATTGCCGTTTCCTTGCTTTATGAACTTTGTTCTTCTCTGTCTCTCTCGTTCTGAAACTTTTTGGCATCGTAATTTTTGACTTGGCGTGCGTTTGTGCTCTTAAGTAGAATGTAAAGCGTTTTCCCTTCCCTGCTACGTAGAAGATAGGAAGCGAAGAAGGGCGAGACACAAGACGGTATTAAAAATTTAAAAACTCAACAAAACTATCCGAACATAAAATGCGGCCTTATGGGATACTTTACGCGCCCATGGTCCTCCCTCTCCCTCTCTATCTCCTCGTTTCTCTCACCGGGTTTTATGCAAAATTATGACCTAGAACACAATGCCTTTGGCATACTTGGCATATTGTTGCATATTTAATTTGCGCCATTTAGCTATGTATGTTTTATGGCACTATTAAATTGTGATCAAAAATGCATAATGTGTTGAATATAATAAAATATGAAAATGGCGCTTAGGGTAGTAAAGTTTGGAATGATTGGAATGGGTATTAGAAGGAGGATTACTGAAATGCAGACGAGATAATTTAATATAATAGAAAGATGAAGATGGGAACATTTTCTGCAAAGAAAGGAAACTTGGTCGTTTCGTGATAGTTGGCAGAATAACAAGATGGATTTCCCTAGCGTCTGTCGTCATCTAATAACGTCGGCGGATGCGAGAGGCAGCATCTAAAGACGAAAATGAATTAGAATCCTCCAGAGTGAAATTTTTCAATATCCTTTCGGTTGCTCTCATTACGCTAGTGCACCCGCAAAACTTGTAGCATATGAAGCAGAGAAAAAGTCCGGAATATGAAATGCAAAATGCAAAACTGTTTTTTTCTGGTCTATTCGTCATCTCGTCGTCTTCAATTTTCAACAATTTCTGATTCAGGTTAAATTCAGCAACGTCGGAAACTAAGCATAATGAATTTAGCAAATTGTGACAAATTCGAATGTAATAAACTTAATTAAAAGTTTTACGTCTACTTGCTATGCTTAAACTTAAAAAAAAAACTGACGGAGAATATCTTAATATGTTCGTAAATTTGTTTAAAAATTGGTGCCTTAATGTTTGAAGGTTTAATGTGTATCAATAAATTGTTTTTGCTACTAAAGATTTCATAACAATTTTAAAATGTCTTTGAAAATGTTTAAAAGGCTGGAAAATCACAAGATAATTATTTTGAAATTTGGTGCACTATCTAAACATGATTTATATGAGTATATTTACTCTGTAACTGGTAACATATATAATATATAATCATATATAATATATATCATCAAAATAGTGAATTTTTGTCAAGATACTCGCAAAAATTCAGTTAAAATGCATTTTAAACGCTTTCTGTCTTCTTAATCTTAATGTACATAAATTGTTTCAAAAGCAAAGTTCCCTTAATTTTAAAAATATAGACAAACATTAAAACAATACTTTCGACATATTTTCGATTAAAAGTGACTAGATTTTAAAAAGGAGTAAACTAATATGTCTAAGATTGCATATCATCATCTGGCAAATTGTTTAAAATTCTCTTTGAAATTCACCCATAGATTTCACACGACACGTGGTAGTATTATCTGTATAAACAGTAGCTTACACGTCCCTCACATCCTCATTTCATTCCAGTCACCTGCCACCCCTTCTGCTTTACGCTCTCACAAACTGTTCGGTTGCAGCCTGCGTTGGAGGTTAGGTGGCGGTCTGAGGTGGCAGGCAGCAGCCGGTGTGTGACATAATTTTATCGCACTTGCATGCAGAGAAACGACGCGCACGTGGAAATCTTCGCGTCGCAACTGGATTTATATCTCTTCGACGTTTATACAAACAAATCGCTTGCATTAATATCGCACGAAAAAAAACCCGGGAAAAACACTTCCAGAGCTCACAGTTTTTCACATCTTCGCACCTACGTAAATTACTCGAAAATAATGACTAGAATTTCACACATTACCCCCCCTGACATTTTAAGTTTTAAGCAGGATTGTATCCTGATTTATTTGCAGTATTTTTAATCACACGTTTGTGCAACGCAGTTAAAGCACCTGAAATTTTCAGTTATTACCACGATGTGTGTGTGTGTCTGCCGCGCCAACGCTCGGTGAGGATTTTTATTACCCTGCAATTGATAAAATTTTACGCGCACAATTTGCATATTCGCGTCACATGAATGTGCGACTGCCGTGCATGCAAGCACAAAGAGTTGTAACATTTCGGCCCTCGCATTCTGCCCGGATTTACCTCATCCACTTGATTCGACTTTGTTTGCCAGGGCATCAAATACGATGCGCCACGATTTGCGCGACGCTGTGTAGTTTGTCGAGGATCACATGCGATTTTCTGACACTTTTAAGGTATTTTCCGAAGCATTTGTGTAGTAAAAATGTTGTAATTTTTCAAACAACACATGCAAACACTGAAAACAGACAGTAAACCCTTCAAAGATTAAAAATACAAATAGATTGACAAAGATATTAAGTATTTCTTGGTCCCTTTTTAAGGTTTAATATAATATTTATAGTACAAGTCATTTTCCACGACCCGTAATAAGAAATATGTCCAATTTCTTCAAAAATAAGTGTTTTCACTATATAAGTGTGGCTCTCCAATGCTATGCAGTTTTGCCTGCCTATAATTAGGCTTCTTTTTAAATCCATTTTTGGGGGGATTAGTCCCGTGTTTTCCTCATTTTGCTTGCTCATATTTTGTGTGTTGGGATTTTCCACTTTTTCCGGTCGTGTGCTAGTTCCTTCCAGTTGTTTATCCCTGCCTCCTTTAGATCATTTGCTATATTATCTGACCATCTGTTCCTTGGTCTCCCTCGCCTTCTCTTCGATTTTGGAAACTAGTTCATAATTTGCTTAGCTGGTGCTGTTTCTGACATCCTCCATACATACCCTAGCCATTCAGCTCTTCTTTGCTTTATTTTTCTGAGTACCTAGTAATTTCCAAGTTTCTCTTCCATTTCTTTGCCAAAGCTCTAGTTCCTTCGTCTGCTTGTCTTACTCCTCCCAATATTTGTCTTATTATTATTCGTCTCTCATATATTACCAGCGTTTCTTCCTGAGTCTTAGTCATGGTGATGGTCTCTGTACCATACATTAGCACAGGTCTTATAAGTGTATTATATATTTTTATTTTTGTAGTCTTGCTAATTTGTTTCCTGTCTAGTACTTTCTTGTTTACATATTATGCCTTTCTCACTGCTAGTAATTTAGCTTCTATTTCTTGCCCATTTTTCTCTTCGAAATATAATAAATGTTGCGAACAGCCTGCCTGCTGACAACATCTTTTATTTTAGCAGGACCCGATCTACCCGTTCGTTGACAGTGATGATTGCGCTGCGGAGAGAAGTAGACACGTCGAAGTATGGCTTGAGACTACCTTTATTTACACAAATTTACAATTACGTCGGCTGGGGTCCACACACCCACAACGCTTTCCCCCACAATCTTCCACCTCACGAACCTCTCAATACCTACAAGGTATACCACTAAATGCTACTCTTAGGCACAGCTTTGCTCAAACATCTGCTACGCACATTTCGCCACTCGCAAGCCTAGTCGCCCGATCTGCGGGAGATCGTTTAAGATAAGATGGTACCACCGGACGTGCCTAAACAATTCACCATCGGATCGACTACGCTTTCCAAAACCATTCAAATCGTCAAATGTGCACGTCGTAAAATATCTTTCAATTGTAGTTTTGACCTTCATAAAAGCTTGGAAAATATTCAACTACCGTGTACAACGGTTCCCAACAGTGAGTTTGTTGCCTCGCCTCAACCCACAATCTGTCCGGTCCAAAATTATGCGTCAGACACGGGGACGGGTATCTATATAATAGGCGGCACAGATGGGTACATATGTTTTATAAACAAACGTTCCCAAGGAAGATACCTTCGAATATGTACGACTTCGGATAATGATAGAGGATCACTTCATGCTGTCCTCAGTGTGTAAGTACGGCACACAGTCTGGGAACCATGGTACTATCTTAGGTATGATAAATTAGTACACATAATATAATAATGTAATGCAGGGATGAGTAACCTGCGTCCCACTGAACGTATTTGTACGGCTGTGGCCTTGGAAGGACTCTAACCCCACGCTCCACCTATTTTAGGTATTTGAGACGTGGGTCCGTAGAAGGTGTACCTCTATTTCGGAAATATCCATTGATGTAAGGCCAAGCAAAATTCTGCATTTTACCTGGCTCGATCATAAAACAGGTTACTCACCCTTGATGTAAATATTAGTAAACCACTGATGAATTTCCATATAATCAGTTTTAAATGAAAGAAACATAATTTACAAACTTTAGAATTCTTTCGATATTTCCTACACCTATATAAATTTCTCAAGGAAATCCATGTTAACACTAAATATTAATAATGTAGAATTTTGCAAAACTCATAAGATATGAAAAAGTTTGCAATTAATTAATATGAATGAGCTTCCAGTAAAGTGAGAAGTGATAACGAACCAAATTTTAATTTATAATTCGTTTGATGTTTACAACTTTCTGTTATGACAAAGTGGCAAAAGAACTTCGAAATTGCTGAAAAAAGGAAATAAAGTATGTGGAGGCAAGGGCGGTCGACCCGCCACGCCTGAAACGGGGAAAACGTAACACAAACGGGACAATGACAAATTACATTTTAATGATGTATGCATAATGGAGTTTGTAGCGTTGCGTGTCTTCTAGCCTCGTGGCGCGCCATCGAGCGTAATTGAAAAGATGATTGAAATTAATTTAAAATGGCGACCATCGTT
>WSZQ02065468.1:6030-16478 GCA_019419845.2 Weissflogia rhopalogaster
AAAATTCACCACACACAGAAAACTCATAACACTCGAAAACCTTACCAAACAACTGATAACATACAGAAAACTCACCACATCTGACAACACACAGAAAACCTCACCGCTCATTGAACTCTGACAACAAACAAAACACCTCACAGAAAACTCATCAGACATAAAAAAAAAACGAAAAACTAACTACAAAAAAATGTAACCGTAAGAACTCGCCAGAAATATCACCGCTGGAGAAATTCCCTAACGTTCACTCATAAGTAAGATTGATTAAGTTTACCTCTGTAAAATTAGGTAATATTTTCTCTCCGTGCATTTTCAAAAATAGATTTCCTGACAACCAGTTATTAATAGACCATCATCAAACGCAAGCAAATAATGCAACACCATATCGGTACAACCGCTTCGTGAAGCATTAGTCTAGCTCCCAATTCGGAGGCGGCAGATGCATGTAAATAACGTTTCAATCGCGGTACCAATTCCCCGAATACCCTAAACGCTGCCCGCGAGTTGCCGCCGCAACCGCTCGTTCATAATATCGCCAAAATGTGCGCGTATTATGTGCATCCGTCGCGGTGCCGCCGCTGCTGAGTGCATTTTGTTGTTGAGCAAATACGGTTATTTATATTTGCTCAATGCGTGCATCGCTGCATCCGTCGTTACTGCCGCCGCCACGACCGCCGCGCCGCCGTGGGACCGGTGCATTGTGCAAATAAATTGCTTCATCATAATACGTACGATGGCAATAAAATGTCGCACACACGATAATTTGAATATGGCTGAGTAGTTTGGTGCATATTGAGAGGTGCAAACAATTATCGACTCCAGTAAAAATCGAAAAAAGGAAAATCTTTACAGTGTTGATTGTTATTACAATGGGAAAGACAAAAAAAATCATGAAAATCTGTTTAATATAAATCTTGTGTTACTATTACACCCAAAATATCATTAAGTTTAATCTCATTTATAGGAAAATACACGATTTTCATGATTCTTTTTCTGAAATATTGTAACTTTGCTTTGGATAGCTTTTGATTTTTTGAGTTGCGTACATTCTAGCCTCCTTTATTTAGACCGAAAACGCAAAAGAAAAAAGGTTTGGCAAAGTTTATAAAATTTTCTTGAATATGTCGTTGACAATTTTCAAGAAAAAGTTAAAATTTCGTGTGTTTATACAGTATTAAATTTGAAGTACATTTTTTCGCATGAAAACTCGGCTTAAAATGCAAATTACTATCTAAATTTGTAATTTTTCATAAAACATTTGACGTCATATACTAGAGAATTTAATTATCTAAAACATGAACCATAAGTCAGCAAATTCAGATCAGTATAATTTTCTCAATCTTGTATGCAAAAAATATCTAAGTTAAAAATCGACAATTTTTATATTGCTATTTTTGCGTTGCACAGCTGCGTACATTCTAGAGTCGTTAATTTTGATCGCAAACCAAAAACCAAAATGTGTTTGCAATATTTATTAAATTCGCTTGAATATGACGGCGAGAATTTTTAAGAAAAAGTTAGAATGTCATGTATAAAAACAAGTTTTACGTTAAAAGTGCATTTCTAAGATGAAAATTCACTATAAAAATAAAATTACCTATAAAAAGAGCCATCATTCAGCAAAATCTTTTCAGTAGAATTTTCTCAATCATGTTCGCAAAGAAGAAAAACGAACATCTCGTCTGAAGAAAAACGTGTTTAAAATTACGAACATTAAATATTTTTGATGAGTTTTTAAGCTGTAACTTCGTAAATACTGAACCTATCAACTTTAAATTTTGAGAGAATATTCTTCAATAGTGTAGCTATTGACTAACATTATTTCCAGTTCCTCTTAAAGTCTGTCGATATGCAATAATTACGTCTAATTTCTAAACATATTAAGTTTTCTTGAAAAACTTATGTAACAAAAAGCCCTATGAAAAAAGGAATGCAATTTTTATTTTAAAAAAAGTTGAAAATTATTATAATACATTATCGACTTTAATAAAAGATCCAAAAAAATATACGCAATATATGCTTCACATCACACTGGAATTTATTATTAAAATGTGGAAATATATGCATTGTTTACGGCTGTTGTCTGCAGCGAAATAATATAATTTTTGAAATGTATTCCTGTGTAGGCGTACCAGGTTTGCAGGTAGCAAGCAATATATTTATACCAGACATACGTTTCCCGCTCGACGCTAGCTTTTCACCGGCCTGCAACGCCGGTTTTCGTCGAACGAAACCCAGCCAGGGGTTGCGTTCCGGAATAAAAACACCGAGCTGTGATTTACCGAGGTTGTAATATGATACATGCACACCCCTGCCGCCTCCTGCGTACACCGCCCTCCTGCTGCACCACAACTCCCGACTCTCCGGTGTGACATGAGACATAATATAGCGTACACAAAGGACACTGCAAGTACACGGAAAACAAACTTTTCATCCGTAAAAAATGCACGCCAGTTGTAGAAACATTTGAATTATTATTACACGCAAAACATCAGTAAATATTCGTGAGGATTAAGCTCCATAGACGGTCTTATAAACTTTATTATATAGGATGTTATTCTTCCTTGTTGTAAAGTTGAAGAAAAGCGGAAGAAGACGTGTCAAACTATCGTAAATAACGTTCTACTTCAATGCACATTGTGCGATAGGATGCTATTCTTTAGCTTTGAGGCTGGCGACTTTAAGACTGAATCGGGAAACTAAGGATGGCCACATCAAATGGTATAGACATCTATTTGCTGGCCAACAACTCATAGTTTGCAATGTTTTTGCAATGTCCGACCAAAAAGGGCTAAGAAAACGACCTTTTTGGTCGGACAAAGGTAGGAGGAAAGTTTGGGAAACTACACCCGAAGACCATTCGTCCGTGAACTCCCCCGGCATATACGTCTCGCTTGCCTCTCGAAAAAGTGCAAAGAACTTAAACTTGAAGAATTCAACTTGTAAACCGTGAACTTTTCCGATTTGTACTCGCCAGTCGCAGTCCGAAAAAAATAATATCGATAGAATATAATGCGCTTTTCACTCCGGACAATTTTCACCACTTTACTGTAGAATTTGTGGAATTAAAAGCAAATCCCGCGACGATCCTTTAGAAATTTTCTAATAGAAGTAAAAAAAAATGGTGCAAGTGGAGCAGAATATATCTGCTATATCGGAGCTGATATTAAAATAACCAAGTTGCCTCAATGATTTCGGCCCTTTCTTTCTGGCTTTCTTTTGAACAGACAAAGAATCTTGGTGGAGGCGCCTGGCACAAGAAGTTTTGATAAGATACTAAAGTCCAAAATCCCGACGCTATAAAACTCTTTTGCCCGCTGCGACGCTCGCCTGCGCCTTCAGAAGCTCGTTGTAAAAGGTCACACAATCTACTTTCTACTTTTTGGCTTCTTTGTCGCGTCGTTTTGTTGCTTTTTGCTGCATCTTCGTCCGCTTTGCGCAACGCGAGGAGGCGAAAATTCCCGGGTGCTCATCCGAAAACATTTCGTAACACCCAGAAAGGTATAATCGAAAATTGGCAACAATCGAGAGGTAGGTAGAAGAAGAAGGAAGGTTGAAGCTTCGCCAGATTCGCAAGCTTTTATTTAAAAAGCAGCGAATTGTACACCTATACAATAGCGGGGCTTTGTATATCAGCAATATTTAAAGGTGCAAGACTGAAATTGTGGAGTGTAAACGTACATTTGTGTTCGGGCACATGTTCCACTTGTTGTAAACGAACGCAGAACGAACACAAACGCCCCAACTGCTACTGCCTGCTGGCTGTAAGAACGTAAAGAAAGAGCTAAAAGAGGGATTATGCCGGTGTAAACGGAATGAACGGTGTAAATATTCATCGTAAAACGTGCTGAGAGAAAGCTGGTGACTCGATGGAAGTAAAACATGAGGCGAACGCGTGAAGACATTGTGTTGGGGCTATTTTACCTGACGCCAGGGCACTAAAACGACACAAATCATATACACAACCACAGGAATCTATCGCATAATGCAGACATGCTGGGCACTACTTTGTTGGATAAACAAGGATAACGTCTTCAAACTAGGAATACAACCACGCTTTAAGATAAAGAAAAAAATGCAAGCAACGAAGAAGAGAGATTGATTGCAACTGATAAGACGACGTGGTGTTCCCGGGTAAACACTTCCACAATTTCGTCATGGTGAAAAGATTTGGAAAGAGTTTCGGGGATCCAGAAAAGTGTGAAGTTTTGATTTTTCAAGTAAAACTACGCTCTCGCTTATAAGTCACTCCGATTATTTGTTTGTAGTTCTTAAAATATTTTGAATGTTCCAAGGAAACATTGAATGTTGTATTGTGACAGCGATATTTAGGATAGTTAATAAGATGTAATTGATGTAGCTTTCTACAAAATTTCAGTAAAATATGTTGAAAATTGAGAAAGTTACACAGATTTATTTGAAGTATTTGATTTTTCGCGCTGGTTAATAATAAACCACATAATTCAAAATCTAAATTGTTTTTTTTTGTCACGGGAGTTATCAAAAAAGTTATGAAAATTTCAACCAATTATGCCGAAAAATTAAGGAGTTACAGCCAGTTATTTGAAGCTTAAGATTTCGGATTATTGAGAACTCCGTAGATTTCACACATTATAATTAAGATTACTGATAGCACGAGTGGACTCAGTGATAATAAAACTATGGACAATTGTAAAGATGTTTCCGAAGTACCTTTGTGTAAAATTTCACACGGAAATGTTTAATAATGTTAATTTTATATCAATTTATTCGAGTCATCTCGTTTTTATCGCTTCGTTACACGAAGTAAAATAAAATTTCAATAACGATTTTTGATAAGTGGTGTATAGTTATGATTCCTATATTTTAGACAATTAATAATAAAGTAGACCTGATGAACACTTACGCCACATTTTAACTAAAATGAAGAAGTTACACTCTGTATCGCTACGCTGAAGAGAGATGGCATGTTAATTTTAAGTTTACCACCCTGCGCCCTTCGGCCAGAGTCGGGTGGCGAGGACGCCATCTTGGCTTAAGTTCCGGTCGCGGAGGGGTATAAAAACGATCTGCGCGCGCCATTTTCCCTCGTTTATCTACAACTCGTCCTACATTAGGTAAGTACTCTTCACCACACTGTTTTGTATGTTCGCGTAGTTGACACCTACACATTGTATAAATAAACGCAATTTTGTTAACTGCAAATGTGTACATCATTTTAACGTCAGTTGAGTGAGCGAACAATTAAGGCCTTGTTAGATCAGGCCCCGCGCTCTAAGCGAGAATTAAACCTTGATATTAAAACCGCGACAATCGAGTAACACACTCATTTATTGAAAGCCTTACGTTTTGAATGGTTTATGGTACAAACATGTTATAAATTTCGATAATAATTTTTGATGGTATTGGTGGATTTAAGGATACTACGAATCGAACGTTCTTGTCGGATCGAATTGCCTAGTACTACCTAGAAATTAATGATTAAACAATAGTATATTTGGATTTATTTAGTCGTGGGGACAAAAGCACACTCCTCGCTTTATATAGAAAATAAAAGATATAGCAAAGTTAGTATATGCCTGAAGATGGATGCCTTACATCCGAAATGCGCATCGCAATTTACAACAAATACGTGTGGGTGCGGGTCCTCAAAGTCTGTTCTATCAGGCCCACAGTGTAATTTAGAAAATCTGTGTTAAATTTTTGAAATTTTGTAAACTCTGACCATGGGAACTGGAATATTCTAGGAAATCTAAAGTAAGTGCAACCATCAATAAAGAGAAGTGCTATCAGTTCACTATCACAAGTTGAATAGAAAAGTATATCTAATTGGTAGTTTGTTCCTGACACATAATAGTTAAGGAATTTCCACGTAGAGGTTTGTTTAAATATAATAATGGCATGTTACGAAACTTCAGCAAAGCATTCCTGGTCACTTTTTCCCTTTGTGGTAACTTTTGCTACTTTGTAGTTGGTAGAAATGTTGATCCAATAATTTGTGACCCACAAACTAAGAAATAATAGAGTCTCGGAAAAGAAAAGAGGCGCTCATTAAATCGCAATAAACTGAATTACGGACGGGCACTCGAGGAAAGCAAGCGGAAAACGCACAAGAGAGGCTCGCTGGAAAGCGATTGAAAGAGAACAGCATATTGCGGAATTATGTGCACCAGCCGGCAACAAAGAAGCGAAATTGGTAGCTCGGAAAACGATGAACGAACTTTGGGACTGCCGTCGGTAAAAGAAACGAAAACGCTGGGAATTATCGAAGTGCGGGACGAAGGCCAACAGAACCAAGAGAACCAGCAAGACTAGTAGGACTAACGGGACAGGAGCAATAGTAGCGCTAAAGCGTCCTTTGGGGGTCACTCGACTATAATAACTCTGCAGACGCGGCGCCTCCTTGCTTTCTTCAATGCGTCGGTTGAATCCTCAGGACACCAACGGCTCAAAGCTCACACCGAAAGCCGTTCCGATTCTCCCGAGCTTCCATTCTATGCCTTGGCAGCTCCGGAGACTACCACTTGGCAAGATGCCTAGAAGTAACAACACTATTTGAAAATCATTAAAGCTTTATTTTCGTCTACATTGTCTATAAATATTATTGATATCAGTTCATATCATACCGTCTATAACCGGAAAACAACCTAGACGCTATACACACACGTCACGTTTGCTGAGGGAAAGGCAATTCTCCGAGGATTCGGTTCGACGGTTCAATACTCAATTGAAAAGTGGAAATTTACATTTTTGAGTGTTATCGGTCGGCGCTCCGGGGGGCAGTGGGCAACATATTTGAATAGGTCTACCGCAAAGGTAGGATTCGGAGGTGGGAGGTTGTATGAAGTTGGAAGCGCCAGGCACTCACATTGCCTTTCATAGCAGAGACGCATCCTTATTCCTCCTTGGAGGAAGAAGTGAACTGGCAGCTATAACGAGATGACGGACATCGAGGGGGATATATTCATTCGATTTCCCATGGGGGGACTCGTCCTCGTACGAACCAGCTAGCAAACTACAACTTCCACTTCAACTTTCACTGGCGTGTATCTGTACTTTCCTCTGAGGAATGTGGAATAACAGAGTTCTAAAATTTGCGAAACCTACGATTCTCAAAAAAAAAAAAAGATTTTAAAGTATTCAAATCCCGTTTTATTTAAATATATACCAGAAGTTATATAAAAGACTATAATCAAGGATATCGGAAGACCTTTCAAAGACTAAATTTTCATCTTCGACTATGAGAAAAGAGGAACAGAGGGAACGGAGGGAAGAATGGATAGAAGATGCATTATGGTTGAATATACCCACATGGGAACATGGAAACACAGGAAGGAACGTTTCATAAATATCTCTATGTAGTTGAAAATTGGGATGAGCATCATGCGTGAAACTTCGAAAGCATACGAAATTGTTTGTTGGAACGAAGGTGAAGGAAACAAGAATGCACAGCTCGACAGGGCCAGACTAGGAATATGTAAATAAAAATAAAGACCAGCCGTTGGCATGCAAGGAACAGAAAGAAAATGTATTCCATAAATATTACAATGAAGAATTATTTTTATACGCTTCTAACAATAAGACGCGAAGAAATCATTTGGTGGATGTAGGACAAGTGCAGTGTACAACGACGATGGAACGCTATTAATTTCTCATGAGTATGAATGAGAAACGAGCATTCCATGAGGGTTGTACACTACTTTTTCTGCGATTATCATGAATGAAAAGTACAATGATTAGCTTAGTTTTCTGATATCGATGTATTTGGTCTTTTTATATTGAAAATATACATTATCTATGGCAGTAATGAATTATATTACGTGAATATCTTCTGGTTTAATTATGGTTCTTGACAATAAGAATCTCGGAATCTGAAATTGACTTAACACAAATTACAGCTTAAGTTTCAAACCGGCTAAGTATAAATCTTAGATCGTCTATGCTTTGTATAAATAACGAAATAACACCTTTGCTGAGCATTATGTGGCATTATGAACACATGTTCTAGGAGTGCAGAAACGAAAATCCGTGAAATACATGACATTTCTTAGAAAGAAAAAATAACTAATGGAATAGCTATGCCAATAAACGGAATGTTCAGTCATAAACATATATGACCTGTCGGATCTACTAATAGTTTCGCCTTATTTCCATTCAAACTTAAACGCCCCATCAATTCTGTTTGAATTTCTAAGAACATCGCACAGGCACAACGGCTAAATATTAATTTCATTGTTAAATCATCAATATGAACTATAAACAACGTAATAACATGCAATGTTATTGCTGCAATAACAATATGTGGCACTATGGTCACATTCCCGCACTATGAACACATTCTCGCATCCACTTACCTACTTATTCCATGACTGCGGGAATGAAAATCCGCGAGCTTTGTCTGACATTTCTTAATCAAAAGCAGTACTGAAATGCAGTTTACTGTGCAACGGGAGTAGAAAAAAAAACGAACGAAATAGCTCTACATCCATGCACACTATATGCACAAGTCATAAATGTATGTGGCCTGTCTGATCATAGTTTCGGCTAATTTCCACTCAAACTTAAACTCCCCATCAAATCTGGTGGAATTTCTAATGACATACATTATCGCGAGGCCTACTAGAAAATGCACAAAGCCAGGAAGCAACTACTTTTCATTGGTCCGCTCTCTATCCTTCTTCAGTTGAAGGAACATCTAGTCTGCGTTTACAAGGACAATATTGCGATCTCAAACTCTCAAACAGGAGCTAAGGGTAGGTAATCCCAGCTCGTTTAATATATGAATGTAGCATTTATGGAACTGTTAGCGGTTCCAGCCGAAATTCACTCGGGTATGTGAACGTCACGAAGACTAAGCAAAGCAGTTTAAGCAGCAGAAGGTGGCTAATTGGCGTAACTATTAACTGAACGGAAATGTGGCAAAATATGTTCGCTAAGATATTACACCCCAAAATAGAGAAACTCGTATAATCAGGAAGTCGAAGTCGTCATGAAGTTTTTTGTTATGGATATTTTTGTATAAATCGCATTTTACCTTCTAATTTGGTAATTACGCATTGCAATTACGGCATTTAATGGAATAATGAGTTCACAGGTGGCTTTTATTGCGTCATAAAAGGGTAACACGGAACCAGTCCTCTTAAACGAACCTGTATCGTGACTAACTGGCAAGAATGAGTGCGCTATAAAAAAATACACAGTGTGCAGACAACATCTGAGGGTTCAAGAAAGTCTTTTGAGACAGTTCAGATCTTATAATGTCAAAATAAGCTCCAAATATACTCAAAAACACAACAAACATTAAAACACCTGCCAGTAAACTTACCAACTCAACAAAAGAAATTATTATATAAATTATTATATTATAATATAAATTATTAATTATTTCAATTATATATTAAAAACGGTCAAAAATTTTCAAAAATATGAAAAACATAGAATAATATTTGGATTAATAAAAACATTCAATATGTCCAAAACCCCCAGATATGTCAAAATAGTCGAAAAATATCAAAACATTTTTCAAAAAAAAAAGGAAAATATCTAAAAATACTCCCAAGACATGGAAATAACTGAGATTTACAATAAGGACATCTGGCATGAGTTTAAATAAAACTTAGCAAAATTGATAATTCCACCGAAAAGTTAGTTAAATCCTGAAAATGTATTTGGTACATACTGCACTCTTGGTAATTTTAACAAGCTTAGTGGCCATTCGGGGAGTTTGAAACATTTCCCCCCAACAAAAACAAGAAATTAGACAAACCTAATGTGCAACCAAGGAGGAAGAAGCAGATTTATTCCCGAGTTGGACCATGGAGGGCTCTTATTGCTTTGAAAATATTTTCAAATTTTGCAAGTATTTAAATAAGGAGAGAAAAAAAGGTAAACTTTCTTTGTCGACACATCACCTGCTCCATTCCCCTCCCCCCACTTGATGCTTTACTGAGACAGATGTGCAGTTAAGAAAGAAGCTTAATATTACACAGCCTTTTGGATTAATGTAGTAGCTACGAAGAGCAACGGAGAGTAAAGTGGAACAAAGGAAAAAGAACATTCTAAAGGTAATTAGCTCTTTGTAAAAAAAGGTTGATAAGAGTTTTTACAAGGTGTGTGCAAACAAAAATTGGTCTTAAGAACAAGGTGTCCGTTCCTCAAGTGCCAATAATTTACAACTTCAAATATACTGATTAATTTGAGATGTCAGCTCTGGCTTTAAAGGACGACAAATATGTCGCCTTTATTAAATTCAACTTTGGACATTTTTTAATTTTTTTTTATCGATTTATCAGTTATAAAATCAATCACAGAACGAAAAAGTGTCGTAGGAATATGTAGAAATTTTCACCCTTAAACGATTGGTATATGATTTGTGTACATTGGACCACCACAAATATAAATAAAAGTGAAATATTTGGCAGAAATCATTTCAAGCAAATTTTTCTCACAACAAAAATATCGCCGCTATT
>WSZQ02065479.1:1933-12522 GCA_019419845.2 Weissflogia rhopalogaster
TACAACGAGCATGGTCATATTTGCGAGCCTGACAAGTCATATGAGTGAATAATGTGCATTTCATGCGAGTTGTACCTTGAAATAGCAATAAAATGAAATCATTGCAATTGCAGTTTTCCGAAAAAATAAAACTAGCAAAGAATTCAATCAAACTAGAGGGGAAGACTTGGTCATGGAAGTTGATGGATTCACCAACTTTGCGTCGAAATACAAGTCCAGTGAAATCATCATACATTTTCCGGTCTTTTTGCGTCACTTATCGGTCCAGTCACACTTCTAAGCAGATACTTCCAACTCTGCGAATTGGGTTGGTTCTGCCTTTAATTGTAGAATTAAAATGTAGCCGTCCTGCGTGATTTCAGCGAGTAAGTTAGGCCCATTCGGGTCTTCGCTGATTGGTTGGCACCTATATTTGTGGTGGCAACTTCGGAGGAAGTCACCGTGTCAACCACATGTTTCTGCTTTGGAATATTTTGTAAATAAAGTATGTTCTACGCAAGAAATTTGTAAGTGTGCATTACTCAACTCATCCAAATGACCTTCCAGACAACGGGTAGTTGCCGACTCGAAAGTCTTCCTCGAATCTAAATGTTCTCAGTCATTAGTTGTGCTCTGCACCTTGTTTTCGATATCTTAGGTGATATTTGTTGGTCTGTAGCAATTTCTTTCAGGGACGCCCCTCAGTAGGATATTCATTATGACAAATCTAACCTAGGTTTGATACATTAGGTCACCAACATTGACCGTCCCCAAGATTCGGCTTCCAGGGAAAAATGCACATATTGTGCAAACGGTCGCAGCGCTCCTGCTGACATTAGATCGGAAGAGGTACCCGGACATGATGAATGGCTCTATCTTACAATTGCTTAATGAGTCTTTCGATCTTCCGATTTATTACGGCTTGACAAAAAGTGAACGGTGAAGAAATCAATTCGACATATTCTCCTGTCCTAATCAAATCTTACTGAACCCAATTTAACTTAACATAACCTAATTAACTATGTTGTCGCGAACCAACGTCAGCAGTAACCTAACTTAATTTATCTTAACCTCATCTTAATATAAATTAACCTAACTTACCTTACGTTAAAAAAAATTAAACTAAATGTAATAAAAATTGTATTCTTAGATAAACGTTCTACCTTAATTAACTCAATGAAAACATTGCGTTATACGCAAATTGTTGCTTCGCATAATTTATATATTGTTTGTAATCTGATAAGAAACTGTCTACAATCTAGGAATCTCTCTCCAATCACAATAAATTGTAAGTCTAATTGCAATTAAACTCTCAAAAAATGATTAATTTTCCCTCTCGCTTCGAGTTAAAGGTGGCCGAAGTCATTGAACAATTGACGAGCCGATGAGTAATGTCGCGCTAATTAAACGCAATGCAAATGAGTGTGTGAACGCGGTATGCGTCCGTCGCCGTGTGAGTATATCGAATGATTCGAACGGTTTAATACGGCCGCACATCATCGCATCATCTGTGCTTAATAGTTTAATTGATTAGATCAATTGTTAAGGTCGCCCACCGCAGAAGGTATGCGACGCGCATTTTAAATAAAAACAATGACAGTCGGACAACGACTGCTGAATAAAAAATACGCTCCTTGCTTTTTTGTTTCGCTTTTTTCATTGTTGCATTGAAGTGAAGTTCAAAAGTCACTACTTTAATCTATTCGTTTATAGTACTTTGCGTCAAGTACCGTTGTAGTATTAATTAATCTTTAACATGAAATATTATCTGTTTTATTGAATGTACATTGTCTAACAAAGTTGCCAATACTATCAATTTTTTTGACTACTGATTTTTCAGTTGAATAAAAGTTGGTGAACATCTGGCTTAGTGATTAGAATGATGGATGATGAACATGTTCAGGTTGTTATCTGAGTAAATGAACCATGTGTTTTGATAAGAGAGCAGGTAATTAGTCATGAAACTGGTTAGAAAGTCTCGAGAGCTAATTGTTAAGTTTGAATTGTTTTACAATTAGTATAAGATAATGGGAGAAATTGACTCTTTTAAGTTAGGCAACTTATTATATATTCATTTTCCTTTGTAGTATATAACGGTAAAGAGTTCCGTGAATGTTTTCAACCTTTTTGTTGTAATTTGTTGTAATGAGATTTTAATAGACGTTTTGTCTGAATCCTAGTATTTTTGGGAAGAGGGGAGGGGATTTCCCACTGATGGATCTCTTTCATTCAGTCATCTATTATGAGTCCACAAAAAAGGTTCTGGGCACATACATAAGGTTGGATCTTGTCCTTTTCTTGGCCAAATTATCAGCAATATTAATGCCAGTTATGCCCTTGTGACATATAACCCACATAAGGGTTGTAGGGACTCAAGTCCCTGACATTTATTAAGATTTATTTAAGAGCAGAGCAAACTTAATTTTATATTTATTCCAGGCCTATTTTTCACTCTCACCATTTATCTGTTTTATGAGCCTATTCATTTCAAGTCAAACTTCTTGAAAACATTGAAAACAGATGCATGTTTTCAATCATTTTTCAATTGCTTAGCTCGTCCTGTGACCACCCGCGATTATTCCAAAATGTCAAATCCATTATTCTTAATGGCTTCCCAATGTCCCTTGCATCGGTCGCCAATCTTCAGCACGCAAAACATTCCTAGTGACATTATGCTCCACCTTCTCGGAGACGACCTCACCCTTCCGAGATGGCTAAGTCACTCTAGCTAATGAGAATCTTCAGACTCCAAGACATCCGCCTAGATCAACCTCCACGAGCATCTTCCAACTTCTAAACTGCTCTTCATGGTGGAACTTGTTCCCTGACCTTCTTCGGAACAACAACTTATCAACACCCGCGCTCTACTCTTGAATCTACTACATAACTTGTGTTTATAAATAAAACGGATTTGTGGTTTAAAAAAAACGCATATCATTTATCTAACAATGATAATCAGCCCGCAGGGTAAACAGATTATTCTTTCTTCAATTTCCTTACTTATTTTCCTTCAGTAGTTATCTCCTTCTTTTCTCCTTTCTCTTTGGCCTACAATCCTGAGCCTAAATTTTTTTCTGGGCCGCACAAGGACCCTCGTCTTCGAATTATAGGTCCTACTCGTTGCACGATTCAGTAACAAACCGGGGATCTCCTTGCCACTAGAATGCATCATGAGCCGCACAAATATGCCAGATCGCAGGTTGCTTAATCCTTACCTAGAAGAATGTAGATCATTTGATAACACATCTATTCGATGGAATTAATCCAGTAGGCAAGGAAAACCCGATTAAAATCTAGCTGATGCCACCGGTATCCTGTACTATTAACAACTGTTTTCTTTGCTGAAGCCTTGAAAGATTCCCGAAAAAAAATATCCCAGAAGAGCAACAGAGCAATTGCGCAACCCGATGATAAGAAGTACGGTTTCCAAAATTTAAGAATAAAAGAATTTGGCACCCACATTAAAAAATGTCGTCCTTTATATTTTTTAACGCGACATTGCGTCTCTCCCCTCTTCAGGCAAATACCACTATCGTTGTTCAGACTCCTAAGGATTTTCGGATCAGTTTATCCATCCAAAATATCTGTATTAGTAAAATCTGGATTACAAATTATTGATAACAAAATAATTATTTCATAAGTCATACTGTTTTATTTAATCTCTGGATAACAATAGTTTAAATATTACATATTAAGTATTTGTCAGATTCTCTCTAAATGTCACTATAAAAATCTCTTTGGCATCAAATAACACCAAAATATCCCTGCTAGAATCTGTTAATACACACTATCAGTAAAAGTAGATTAAATACTAATAGTAAAAAAACTGGCTAACGTCTGGCTATACATAACCCTTTCTCGCTTATCTTCTAACCAATCCATGTCATTTCCATCGCACATAAAATATAAAAAACCATATACAACTAGATAATACCATAATTCAACATCGTTTTACATGTGTTAAAAAAACCACAAAGTCAAGTATTAAAATTGACGACCTCCTGGCTTTTCATATCATTTGTTGCAACTAAATTATTTCAATAAATATTTGTGTGGTGCATAATAGGGAATTAGAGTACATGTATATCACTACTAGTTGTTTAAATAAACTGGAACCAAACCCTCTATGAAGTTATCGTCGATTAAGTTTAAACCAAAGTGAAATATAAGTGGAGGTGTACATGATGAAGGTGATGCCGACGACGAGGGTCATGTTGGCCCAGAGGTTTAGGCCGTCGATTCCGAACTCGATGAGGAATTTCTTCGTGTCCTGAAAGTGGCAGTAGATCATATCCTCGGGGCAGTCAAGTGGTGGTCGTGGGAAACCGTATATGGCGTACGCGACTCCGTGAAAACTCGCGCGGAAATAGCTGATCAAGTAGAGCCAACGGAACATGAAAGGGGTATCCGTGTATGTGATGCAGAAGCCGAACACGGAGAAAAGGCATGCTAAAATTGGTCCTACGAAAACAGCCACCTAGAAAAAATTGAAGAAAAATTAATAACTAGGAATAACTGATAGACATAGGACTAAGACAGTTATGTCCTATGAGTCCATTGTTACGCAACGTGTACACCAGCGAAATGGAAGATCTTTTAAGGAGAGGGTAAGGTGATGAGGTGGTGTTGTATCGGAGAAAGTTATGCTAGCGTACACGGATTACGCGTCTTATTGGCGGATACCAGGATGGGATTACAGGCTATGCTAAAGATAAAGGGGTAAAAGGATAGGAGATAATTAAGACTTAACGAGAGAAAGACGAAATGGATGGAGTATAAGAGGGCTGAGGATAGGGATATGGAAGGTGCATAGCATGGAAGAATGTTTAGAAGGAAGTAAGGTAAAAACATTCAAATCCTGGGGATTTTGATTTAAGAGTTCACAAGCTAAGGCGAGGACAGCTTGAGGGTAGTAAAAGCAAGATGAAGTCCTGATTGGAGATGTAATTGGGTGATTGCAAAGGCACTCTGGGGAGTATGTGACAAACAGATACTACCTATGGGGTAGAGGAGTGGGGCTATGAAGCTCAAAAAAAAGATATCATAGAAATGAAGAAGTCGACACGGCAAATGTACTATTGCAGGAGACTGGAGAGGAAGATTGCTGAAATAGGTTCAGATAGATTGGTAAAATATGACTGGGAATGGTGTGTAGTTCAACGAGTTGCCAAGTGAACAGAGGGAAATCATATTAGGGAATAGGATGGAGGGAAGACAAAGTAAGCAAAGTAGGAAAGGGCAAGTGATGGAAATGTCAGCGAAGGTGAGAAACAGGGAGGTGCGAGCGTACATCCACTAAGCAAGGATCAGGGAGTGCTTAACCTATCCGAACCTATCTCTGACCTAATCTTACTTTAAGAGGAAAGTGGAAAAGAACATCTACCAAGCAACGATTAGGGACTGCTCAACGTATCCTAACATATGTCTAACCTTATTTTAAATTAGGTAATAACCAAGCGTAACCTTGCTTAACTCAACCCAACTTTGCCCTATTAAACCAAACTTTACCCAATCCTACTTTATGTAATCCTATCTGACGTCATTTTACACTAATTAACCTTATCTAACCGTACCCAACCTTACCTAACCGAATCTTGATAACCTAACTTATTTAACAAACTCAATATTTAACAACGCAATTAGATGATAGAATTCAAATCAAAATTACTTACACCAATAGGAGAATTAGATCCAATGAAATATCCCCAAGATTGAGCACAAAGTGTTGCCAAAGTACAGAATATCACAAAGAAGTACATTCGATAATCCATTAATTGCCCGGTCATATAATAAGCAATTGCAATATACATCCAAGAACAGGCAATCTGCAACAAACACTATTATTCATCTCTGTTCCTGACTAACTCAAAAGGAACAAAAACAAAACAATTTATACGACTTTATTGCCACTTTAATGTATTTATTTAATTTAATTCTCACCTGGAATGGAATTTCAATTAAAAGCATTGATATCAAATAGGGTCCTAGCCGATACCAACGATTAAAGTGTTCTCTTCTTAAAACATCAATCTCCAAAGGAACTGCAATAAAACATTCAAAATATTATCTTTAATATGGTGGTAATTCATTCAAATATACCACAATATTATTAATAACGATATTATTAATAAAATGGGTCGCAGCACAATTAAGTAGCATTTAAATTTGCGTTCATAAATGACAGACAAAGATAATTTATACCTAAAGTGATTCTGGTAATTATTGTTGTTATTAAATGGCCATTAATGTCATTAGCAGTCATTGTTCAGGATATGAATTATGTGCAAAAGTATACTTACATGAAAGTGTGACGGACATTTGGCCAGTATACACCAACAGCAGCATTGACCCGTACAGGAAAACGTAATTTGCAAGGATAGTGGCAGCTGATGATCCCACATCGCGATAGAGATAACCAAAGAGCAGGCCAATGGCAACATGGGCGTATATTCTATTCAGGAATAGTTTCTGCAAAATATTTATAGGGTAGAACAAATAAACTTTACAATTTTAAGCTTAAAATATATATGATTTTATTATAACCTCTAAATCAACAGGTTTGCAGTGAGTACAAGTTAATAGGTTAGATATAGGGTAAGTGAAGGTTATTTTTATGACTTTAGGTTAGGTTTAGGTTGGATATTAGGCGGAAAACTAGCGCATTTTAGAGGTTAGGTGATTTTAGAGGATAAATAGTTATCTCCAAAGACTAACCGAAGTTCGCTTCATCATAATCAAATTTCGCTTATACAAAAGCAAGAATTGCATAAGACTGTTGGCAGGTTTTGGCGTAGTGTAGTTGACGATATCCTCGATGCTCGGCGAGAGTTGTGCCACCTTGCGTGCGAGGAACTCCTTCTCGTTGTAGACTTCCGGTGGTGCTGTCGCCTCCAGTTGAGCGCGTTCCGCCGCACAGCGGCGCTGCAACGCTGCGAGGTCATCGACCTCCGTGCCGAATTCGCCGATCGCCACTTCCATCACTGTTGATAGCGGACAATTGAAAACAATCAGTGGCAATTGCAATTAATTGCTCTCAATTGCGAGCTGAGGTAGAAACAGTGCGAGTACATACGAAAATCGGCGGGGTTATGAAAATTGGGGCAGCTGAGTCCAATCTCTTTGAGTTGTGGCAGGAGAGCGTCGACTTTTCCGTCAAATATGCACTGCCCTGCTGAGAGGACGTAAAGATGATCGAACATCTCGAAGAGGAGAGCTGAGGGTTGATGGATTGTGCAGATTACAGTTCGTCCTTCATGGGCCAAACGTTTGAGTAGAGTTACGCATTGACTGCATGATAAACTGTCTAAACCTCTGTAAAATATATTTACTTTTTCAGTTATGACTTAAAATGTTTTGACGGAATTTAATAAGTATTCATAAGCACAACATTCATAAGAAAAATGTATTTTTTACTTTTTTCAATTTAAAAAAGCCAAAAAATTGCTGCCATGTTCATATCGCCATGTTTTTGAAACTGTTCAGATGTGTTCAGTCTTTTGATTTTGATCGGAAATGAAAATCCAAAAAGTTTTTATAAAATATATAAAGCTAGCTTGAATACAACATCAAATATCTTCAAGAAAATTTTATAATTCCATGTTGTTATACATATTTAAATTTAAAGCGCAATTTTTCGTATAGAAATTGAACTTAAAATTCCTAAAAATAGGTAAATTTTTGCCTTCAAAAAATATCGACGTCATATTCTAGAGAATTTAATTATCTATAAAATGAGTCTTTATATAATGAGTCTTTATATAACGAAATTGCTTTATTAAAAAAAACATGGAAATTTGGGCTCAAAATGGTGTGAACTCCCGTTGCCAGAAATTATTTTAGTTTATGTGTTCAACACGTCCAAAAAATGCTATGCAAATCTTAGACGGACAATTATTAGCTTCCTTAGAGAAGAGGTGCAGTTATAATCGTAAATTTGAATATAAACTCACGTTGTTGGTTCATCCAAAAATATAATAGGCGGATTACTAAGAAGTTCCAGAGCAATGGCTAGCCTTTTTCTTTGACCACCCGATAATCGTCCCGTCATGGTATGGTGAGTGTGCTGCAGACCGAGGACTTCGAGGATTTCCTTCACTTGAGTAACTTTGTATTCAGTTGTAACCGAATAACCAAGTTTCAAATCAGCGGCGATCATCATATTCTCCATCACTGTCAGAGACAAACGAAGTTCTTCTTCCTGAGGGATGTAGGCAATAAGTTTGTTGAAACGTGGATTTTCATTACGTTCTTCGCCGTTAAATTGGACGGTTCCATTGAATCCTTTAAAACTACAAAGGAAAACAGTTATTAATTTAGGTTATTGAATACGAGCCGAATTTAGGCTCTACGCCACCTCAGAAATTAACTTTTTTTAATGTGTGTGAATTGTTTCAACTTAAGAGATGAGCTACTTTTTATTATTGTTATTTTTTGTATTTTTTTCCATTTACGGTTTTTAATTTTTTTTTTGTAGGTTCAGTAAACGTATTGCGAAAACATTTTCTTTTAGTATCAGGATATGCTATCATAAATCTAGAGGTGAAACATTCAATGAAGTTGTTTATGAATATCAAAGGAGAAAGATCTGAAAGAGTTAGGGGTGAAAAACTGGAGGAAAAAAGCCACCGAAAGAGAAACGTGGAAAGCACGATGTATATAATATCTCAATAATTGTCCAACATGTAGGCGTAAATGTGCATATCAAAACAAACTATATTTAATGAGGAATCGTTCCGTACAAGGATGGACATTCTGTAACAGGCAGATTACAAAATATTTTCGAACAAAGTTTGAATTTCATGTTTTAGTTCCGCATTTTGCCGCTACATGGTACCGCTCGGACCCAGTCCTCTTAAACTACTGCACATCAAAAACCTAGTTTAATAAAATTGAAAATGAAATTGATTATCTATAAGGAATATATAATCAAATTTCCAAGAGCACTGTCAAGTGTTAATAAAATTACACAACCATTATCAACTATTTATCGCGCATTAATTTGCATCTGGTAAACTTGGTGTGTTTACGTAATTAAATTTAATCACATGCTTCTATCGTGATCGCGGATGTAGGCCTTAATTGATCAATAACTTCGAGAAAAACAGGCGCGCATTTAATGTTAGTCAGAATCAGAGAGTAGCAACATTCATTATTGTGTACTTGCATAATACATTCCATGCATTTGACGCATGAAAACTGCAGACGTTTGTAATTAGAAAAAAATGATGTAGGACTCACAATCTTGTAATCAATAGACTTTACTTATCATAAATTAATCTAACCTTGGGGGTTATTATACAAATTCTCAAATTAAAGTTAATTTAGATGAGTATCTGCTAATGACATGTATGAATGTAAGCAGCTAAATTTAGTTAAGTAGCGTGGTAAGATAAGTTTTCGTGCGCTTACATTGTATATACGGGTTTCCTTTGCAATATTTTAACTTGGGAAATCGTAATTTTTTTCTAGCAAAAAAAATGAAAAAAGGTGGTTGAAGTTAAGGTTTTGTTATTTGAAGTATTACAACCGCAATAAGATATCATACATGCGTTGACATTTTATCAAGGAGCAGGTAATAACCCTGGACAGTAATAGAGACTTGTAATAGAGCGGCCAGGTAGAAAAACCGGGTTTGCAACACCCAGTGCGTATATTATTTTTTCGCTGTTGTAAACGACTAACTTAACAATGAAGGTGCGGTCAACCGTACTTTGAAAAGTCAACAAGGGCAATACATTTTCGGGCTTTTGGGATAGACTCTTTTATCATTCCCCTCTCTTTTATACATTTTTATTACTTTTCAGCCGAAGAAAAGCTTTTCATCTTATATTCTCGAAGTTATTCTATATCATCTCTTCTCAAATGATCGTTAATAAAGCTTTATAACTGATGTAGGCAACTTACATGTAACCAGCTAAGCCATTAAGTAGCGTAGATTTTCCTGCTCCAGAAGGTCCCATGATTGCTGTAAGTTCACCGGATTTGAATTCACCAGAAACACCATGAAGGATTTCTTTGTGTTCTGTGAAAAGTCATTACGCATCAGAATTGTAGAATAATACATAATTATTAGTAAAAAAAAATCATTTAATCACATTTGTTATACAGAAAATTACCTTAATAGGGTATAATCAAACTAATTTCCTGCATAAGAATTAGAACAATTGCCATAGAACGATCTATTTTAATTTATAAAAAAATGACATTGCCATAATATTACCATCATTACATAATTTTCATTAAAATCGCATTTAATTCGCATCAGTGTCCTCAAAAAACCACAAATAACGCAAAAACCGAAAGTTGTGGTTGATTGTCATTTTATTGTTCATTGTCCAAGTTCCAAATCGTGGTTAAATAACGCAAAAACCATAAAAATGCCGAATTGCTTTGCTCGCAACAAGGCAACAATATATGTATAAAATAATCGGTTGATGTGAGCAATGACCAAAAATTGCCTAATTTCACGCTTGTCAACACAAACAAATGTTTGCTCAAGTCAAGTACAATAAAAAGTTGTTGGTTTCCCAACAACTCTTTTTTTAATTACCTGCAAACTTGTTTTAAATTTTACATTTTTTACTTTTACTGATATGTTTGTGATAATATTT
>WSZQ02065479.1:14497-25023 GCA_019419845.2 Weissflogia rhopalogaster
TGTATCTAATTGCATTTTCTCATTAATGATATATAAACTCATATTTAAAAAATGGAACAATGATCCATTAAATGATTCATTAAAAAACAAATAATCAATTTCTATATAACCTCAATGCAAGGGTAATTGGCACAAGTGACAATAAATAATCGATAAAACAAATGAGCTGCAAGCAAGCACGTTACAATAAGACGTGAGTTACAATTTACTTTGCACTTTGACACATTTAACTTTTATTAAAAATGCCATCAGTGCGATGTTTCGTTAAATTGATGCACAAAATCAATTCAACGAACATGTTTTCATTGGAAAAATGCAGTAGTCATCCATTAAATATTCATTCATTTCCTATTTTTATCGCACAAATCAGAAATCACCGGCGAGGAATAACCCAGGAAATAATCAACCTTCAAATCATCGGAATCAATGTGGAAATGAATGCGCTGCATGTAGAAGCGATTCAAGCACAAGCTAATGACGATAATGACTCATTACGTACGCACACAGTGGCGAGAAATGTCGAATTAATTGATCCTGCCACGCACGAGCCACGATCTTTGTTTGTGGTAGACAATAGGAGGCGCAACGATGATGATAGGCGGTTTAATTATGCGCATTTGATTGATTAACCGGAATGATACATATTCTGTGTTCGTAGTAGCCTTGACATTAAAAAATACTTATGTTAGTTGCGTACATACAGGCTTGGAGAATATAAATTAAGGTGTTATGCAATTGAGTGTGTGACTGTCGTCAGTATTGACAACTTAAATTAGTTTATAATTAATCACATGGCATTTTAGTATTGGATTATTATATTATTGAACTATTTTATGTTGGTTCGACCTGACCATCTCGAAATGTCCGACAGAATTAACAAGAGCAGTAAAGGGCACATTACGTACGAACAAAAGTTACTCACAGAGTACTGAGCTCATTGTCAATGTATAAGTGCCAGTGAAACATATTTCTGCCTTTAGGACGCGATTTTAAGAAAATAATCCAGACTAAAAAGGATGTTATGCAATTTTATTTTCCTCGAGATTTTGCGCAATTCCCTATTACGACCAAAGGCCAACTTAAACTTTGTTTTGCTCAGTCTGCCCCGTCTGCGTATATTTCCGAGAGTAAAATATTGATCATACAGGCGCTGTGCGTTATTGCGTCATTACGCATGGCGCCGTACGTATATAGGCAAAAAACGTACAGTGTGAAGAGAACCGTGCGTAAAGTGAGACTTATTTGATCTGTGAACTATGAATTAGGTTTATTTTTGGTATTGGTTGTAGCTAATTGTAAGTTAATTTCAGTTGATCTATTAAATTAATGGAGAGGACTGTAGGTTGTTGTTAAAACATGTTGATACTATGATGTGAAAACACAATTTTTGTCACTGGTTTACAAGTTTAATAGATAAATCGTACGATGTACATTTCGCCGTTAGGCATCGTCGGGTACTAGCGAGCCAAAAGTTACAAATTTCCTGGACATTTGTATACAAAAACTGACTGACAAACTTGATTTTTCTATCTACAGAAAATCGACCGCCACAGACTGTGTAATCCCATTCAACTCCTTCCACCCCATGTCCACTAAGCTATCTGCATTTAATTCTTTGATTCATCGGCTCATCTCGTTGGTACCTCAAACAAAAGCCAATTATGAATTTAACTATATTTTAATATAGTTAAATTCGGGTTGATGTAGCTGTTCGCAACAGTCTTAATATTATTTCTAGACAAATAACTTTTCGATTTTTAGTAAATATAATCATACCGTCTATTAGATGAAACAGTCACTGGAAAGAGATAAGTATTTACTCATTAATTAAGGTCATTGTCATTTGATAAGTGCCAGTTCCAGTGCCAAAATTCGCGTCATAAAGGCTGGATTATGTTAGCCTTTATGACGCGAATTTTAAGATAACAATCCAGACTAAAAAGGATGTTATGCAATGCTATTTTCCTCGAAATTTTGCACAATTCCCTTTTACGACCATGATGAATTACATGAACAATAAGTGAAGCATCATTAGTGTGAATTATGCACTTTAGTACAACGTACATTAACCAATCAAAGTCCTCTCTCTTTCTGTTAATCCATAAAACTTGCACTTTGGTCTGACTCAATATTTTTAATCATTGCAGTGTTCAACAATTTTGCGCAATAATGTCATATTTTTATATTCGCTATGACTCCTACTGCACTAGCACATGCCACTGATTCATTTTTGTTGTGTACTTCCTCGCGCTGATTAAATAATGTGTGGTTTTACTAATAACCATTACATACGGTCGAAAAACAAGTTTTATGAAAATGATTTACATTTTTTAAATTATAAATTCGTTTTATAAATTTATGAAATTCTGATTAATTCAGAATAATCAGATAAAAACTATTTATTTCTAATATATATTTTTTGTTGTTGTCGCCCTCATAGACACCAACAACGGTTTAATAAATGGTACCTAAATATTAACCCAAATAAATCTGTCATCTGTTTATACCATATCATAAGATAACACCGGCGACTTCCAACCTCAGCATAGATAACGTAATCATACATGCGGAAAATACAGTTAAATATCTGGGTATTGAATTTGACATTGACAACATAATCACAGTTAGATGTTGTAGTGCCAACGTTGTCGAGAATCGGAGCCTTTTACTTGATGTGGAATGTTGCTTCGTGAAACACAAACAGCAACACGACGAAGAATTGGGGTAGTTTAACGTGCGAGTTAAGTTAGTTAAGCGGTTGCAAGAGTGGTGAGATACGAAGAAAGATTGACGCGAATGTGGAATGAAAGGTTAGGAAGGTGTGGGAGTGGTGTAGCAGCAGGAGGTCCAGTAAGTGGATGGTGAGGCGAATGCGAGCGTCTCGTCGGAAAATGGCTGGAGGAAAAGGGGGAGGGCTGGCTGTCATCACCAAAATGGTACTGGAAAAGAAAATGAGAAGGGCGATCCTGGGATGATAGCTGGTTTTGTATATGAAGTATTGTTCGGTTTATTTTTATTATTATTTATTTGGGAAAGGCTGTAAAGGTTATCAGGAAGACCGGAATGCCAATAAAGATTATGCATACATACAATTACAAAACAGGCCACGCACATGAAAACTCAGGTCAAGATAAGAGCAATGTATTTTCGAACTCTAACCTATGGAAAAGAAGGCATTTCCACCACAACGGCCACTCGTATCTACAAATCCATCTGCAGACCTATCCTAGACTATCCACCGATATTGTGTTCTAATACTATCAACAGAACAAAACGCATAATTAAAGTAGCAGAAACAACAGCACTGCGAACCATCACCAAACTCCGACATCCTAATAACCCCCTTCATAACCTTCCGAACACCCAAATACTCGAAAACCCAAATAATTCCCATCAACATGCGGCATATCAAACTCCAACAAAAAATCAAAAATAACCCAGTTAATTTGGCTATCATTGAACCGCTTTGTATTCATTTCGCTGAAAATTTCCCTATCACTACGAACATACAGAAATATGTAAACTAATTATATATACTTTGTATTACGATGTACATTTGTTTCATAGCAGAAAGACTGTAATGGTCGATAGACGTTAAAATATATCTCTCTCTCTATTTTTTGTTGGCATGAAAAAAAAATTAATTGCTAATTATTAGTGAAATTTTAGGAAAAAAATCTGTTGAAAGAAATTAAGTCTAAAGTGACTCACTGAATCAATAAAAATTGAAATTTCAGTCAATAACTTAAAAATTATGAAGTTCACCAATTAATTTACGTAACATACACATCATGAAAGTAGTTTCGCATAAATTAATATAAATCAATCAAGGAGAAAGAAAATACGTGAATAAAAAGACAACTTTCTATTTATTATTATCCACTTCTTGATTATAACATTTATGCGTGTTTAAGCATAATTTAATGTATATAATCACGCCATGATCATAACCTCTAAACCGGTTACCTTGTAACCACGCATATTAGATATCGCATATTTAGATACCTAAACACGCATATGTAACAGATTTTTGTAATTTTTTTCGGCTTTTGTGACTAAGCTGCGTGAAATTCACCAAAAGAAAGTAGGAATACTTTCACTTCGGGTCTTTATCCTCTCACGTTCAATAACAGATCGAAATTTAATTGATTATAATAGCATTTAATTGGTTTTAAACTATCCAAGGGTGGCATTTCACTTTAAGTAAAAATTTCGTTTAAATGACTGGGTTTTCAAGGTTATGGTAATTATTCCGTAATTGCAAAATTTGATTATTTCTAACAATTAAAAGATAAAGGAATAGAAAAGATAGAATGAATAATATAGAAACGTGGTAAAACACGTGATGTCTGTATGTTTTCTGGCCTTGAGTGAAAGTGAGTTGTTATAAATTATAAAGAACAGTTGCAGTCATTCGTGTTACTTAAACTATTCAAGAATTTAACGTTCAAATGATTCAATTAAATTTAACGTTATTGAATTGCAAAAAAAATACAAAGAATGAAATGGAATAAGAGGAGGATCTAACCCCGACGGATGTGGATCAAAGTGAATTCTTAGTCCTCAGTGTTAGCCTCTATTCGACATAAATGTCATTGAAAAAAGAATTTAAATTCTTAATCCTCAGTATTAGCCTCTATTCGAAATAAATTTCATTGGAAAAAGAATTTAATGGAATTAATAACCACAATATTAGATGCTCCGTAAAAAATCCCTTTGTACTCGAGCGGCGCTGTTTCAGCGCCCTATGAAAAGACTGTGGTAGAGCGGTAGCTAATGAGCAGCAAATTTGCGGAAAGACATAGAAATAAAAAGATAGCATGAATAGTTGTATACAAACGTGGTAAAATACGTGCTGTCTGTGTATTTTCTGGACTTGAGTGAAAGTGAATAGTTACAAATTATAAAGAACAGTTGCAGTCAATCGAGTTATCCAAACTATTCAATAATTTAACGTGCAATTGATTCTATTAAAATTAACGTTATTCTATTGCAAAAAATACAAAGAATTAAATGAGATGGGAATAATTTTTTACTCGATTTTGTACTCGAGCGGCGCTGATTCGGCGCCCGATGAAAAAACTGTGGTTGAGCGGTTGGTGCCAGATGACCACGCTCGACGAAGAGTAACCAATGAGCAGCAAATTTGCCTTGATGAATTGCATTATACCATGACTTATTTGTGTCTCAAATTTTTACACCCAGGAGTAAAAGGCTTTAGACTGAATATGTTAGAAAATATTTACATTAAGTGCGCCTTACACAAAAATGTCCACCGAATAAACAACCATCTAGATATATTAACGCCAACACCATTCACGAAAATTTCTATAGTCTGTAAGTTTAAGTTTTACTTTAGTACCTGACGATGCTGCAAAGCGAAACGTACGTTGTACAATTCTTGTAATAAACCTGTGAAACGTACATTTGCCATAATTCATTCACCAATCATTTAACTTTATTAAGTAGAGAAAAGTTGAATTTAATTTCAAACTTTCGTAATGCCAAATTGATTTCAACCTTGTATCTTGACAAGTTTATACGGCTTTTAAACTAGTTCTTGTAGCATAGATAACTTTATGTTGAGGTTTCTGCGCTTATTGCACGTGTGTAACGCACGAAATTTTGTATAAAATTAAGGAGTGCATTGTACCTCGACTAAAAAATGGAAACACGTCGGTTGTAATCATAAAATTTCGCAATTTTTACACGCTGCACAGTGAAATTCTAATTTTGAGATACACACAAAAGTTGTGCAATAAAATCGGAAACGATTAACCTTGATATACTTTTTTGCCACTTCAGGCTAGGTAGTTTTGAATGTGTGCGTGATTTATGAGAGTGTATCAAGATGTACGCATATGCAATGTTTGTTGTTACTCTGCAAGTTATACTAAGTGGTCTAGACCAGTAATTTTTAACATTTTTTTCCCACTTTTGCGGCACTTTTCAGATTTTCGAAATTGGATAAAATCCCATGTAACTTTCGAGTAGGTTATTAGAGTATGTTTTACTAATTTAACCTATATTTTTTTGCAATTACTTATTACTTTTTAATACTATTGAAAGGAATTCCATTGCAATATAACGCATACTTTTAATAACATTTTGAAATACACAAATTGCTTTTATAATTATAATGAACACATAATAATTTTGTATTGTTCCAATTTTTTGATGTTGAAATCATCAATTAAAGGTGAAATTGTCTATTTTTCAATGCGTACCTTTAACAATCTAACGAAACTTTGTCCTGTATAATTTGGCAAATATCTTTTCAACTTTGTTCAAAATTGACCGCTGTGAAATTAGTAAAAAAAAAAGTGTTGTATATTGTGTGTTAATTAATTAATTCACATTGATGATTGTCCACCCCGGGGACTCGAACCCGTCTGTCTGCGTTATAGACCAACGCTCTACCTACTAGGCTGCCCAGGTGGGCGATTTTTTTAGATTTAATTAGATTTTTTAAGGGAATACATTTTCTTCAGCCTAAAGTTAAATAACCAAAGTAAAGATTAAATTTTCATTTAAACTTCATATCTCATGTAAACACATTTGTAAAAATGTATTGAGAAATTTGCATTGATAGCATTTAGGTCTCAATTTGCTATTCTGTTTTCTTATCATCATATGCATATGGAAATTTGTTGTACTTTGCTCGTCTTATTATTTGAATAAAACAACTTGCCCCTTTTTATTTGAATTTTATGCTAATTTACACTTATGAACTTTAACATACACTGCTCTAATATATGCTTTTAATATATTAACAGTTTTAAAGTTAATATTTAACTTATGATTAAAACTTGTCAAGTAGTTCATGCTGATAGTATTTTTTTAAAGTTAATAATATGTTTCCGATGCAAATAATTTGAAAACTCGTGACAAAATCACCGATGCAAGGTTTACAGAGATTTATTTTAATTAATAATTAATGTTTTCAAGTGTTATTTAAATCAAAAGTTACACAACTATAATGCACTATAATTATAATCCATAGTTTTAATGAAGTAGCATAATTCAAGTTGTGCTTTAGTGCATTTGAAAAAAAATGAATAATTAATTAGATGATAAATTGTAATATTAGTGTTGTCAAGATCAGGTTAATAACAGATGGCATTATTATACCGGGTGAATTTTTAACGTGAAAGATTTAAATATCTCGAGAAATAAGCCCTCTACGAAAAAATTGTAGGTAATCAAAAAGTAACCATTCCATGGGGGAAATATGATCGTGGTGTACTCAGGCCCCTAACCCCACCCCCACAATCCCATTAAAATTGTCCTTCTTCCACTTTCTTGCAACACAACGTACCTTGGGGTAAATCTCTCGAGGTTTATTAAAGTTGTAAAACAATTAAGTATTGTTCGAGCTGTTGGGGAATTTAGAGCCCCAAACATATTTTATGTTGGCAGCGCTGCTTAAGCTACGCATGCGCTCCATTAAAGCTCACATGTTGTGAGTTTTGTGTATTAAGATTATTTAAAATAAAATCACGTTTACCCATCATTCGAACAAGTCGCATGTTTTACACCATTCTGTGTGTTGTTGCCGAGTCTTGTCGGCGTGTCGGACTTGCACAGTAAGTCCGACACACACGGGTGAAGTCAGTAAAGCCTCTAAACAAGGCCCCGAGAGCTTACAACTCGCGGGGTATTAATTTCGTTAAGATGCGTGTGCGCAAGCAACTATTATTATTAAAATAAACAGCGAATTGCCTTACGAAATGTATTCAGTTAGTGTACATTTCGCATCTTCATACCGTGCAATACACCGATACCGATAGGCGAAATTATCAGAAGATACCGATAGACTAGGTAACAGCATATAATATGAGGAAACCAGGCTTATGCGTAAAAAAGTCATCAATTGTCAATCAAAGATTATTGCCATTTTGAATTGTAGCAGTCCGGGGCATCGGCAGTAAAATTCGATTTGCTTCTAATAATAATAATGTATATATTTTAGTGGCTATCAACCCTGGAGTTTTTCCGCCGTGATTACAATTTATTTGTGTATGTTTACAATTTGTGAGTTTGTTGTTGTTGATGTGTATTATAGACTGTTGGATGTTGCATGTTGAATGTTTGTGTGCTGAATGTTGGGTGTTGAATATTGTAGTGTGTGAGATGTGTAGTGGGTGAATTATTAATTATAATTCACCCGGTGGATTGCCCACCTCGGGGAATCGAACCTCGTCCTCCCACGTGGTAAGCCGAGACGATACCACTAGCCTGCCCAGGTGGGCAATTTGCTTCTATTTCATTAAAAAAACATTTACTAAAAGAAAATCTTAAAATATTCGAATAATTTAAATAAAATTCTCATTATCAGTAAAAATTAAAATCTAATTGTAAGAATTTTGAATTTTCTGATAAATGTTTAAAATATCTAATATCCTCAAATTTAAGGCAATAACAATCTAAAAATAAATAGAATATGCAAATTAACGTAAACATGTAATCTGTATTAAAATATACTGAAATCGAATATTCCAAAAACATATTATTTGATTATTAAATCATTTTATAATTTGCGCGTTAATTAAAATTATAATTGCATTAAAATTCTTCACAATGTAACATAATTGAACAACAAACTATTATTGTTCAATTGAACAAAAATTAATAAATGATTACAAAAATTATGAGTTAGTATCAATACGATTCCATAAAGCGGTTTCTAAGCATTTTATAGCTGCGCGTCCTTTTTTTTCATATGGGCCATTGCGAAAGATTTTACAATCTTTTACCGGACTGCAGTTAAAACAGTTTGGGAAACGCTGACCTACTTATTTATTTTGTGTTAAATATCCATAATTTATTTTCCAAAATTTCCCAAATTCCAAGATTAAAAAACACAAAATTAGTAATTATTTATGATAGAATCAAGTTCAAGATTCATAAATAATTACATATCATACCTTTAATCTCACGTACGGCATCAAAACACCTATATTTTATAAAACAGAAATGAGCAGACCAACTCGCGACCCACCGAAAATAATTGTGTGGCCCTCGAAGCATTGAAAGCACAAAGGGGACCCCCCTACTTGAGATTTGGAGTCGTGGGTCGGGCTTTAAAAGGTTTCATACATCGGAAACGCGAAATTATGTGCGGACCGACAAAAAACTCTGCATTTAAATAAAAAAAGGTTGCTCATCCCTGTTTTAAAATATATAAAAGGACCTTAATTTATATAAAGTTATAACCATCTTTTATCAGCCAACACCAACGACCGAAACTTTCAAATATCTTTCATAATTTTTGTATATTTCTAGTTAAATAACCATAAAAATGTTCAGCATGTCTCGCACTGATAACTTCCAACAAAACAAACCCAAAAACCTTGAACGAATACGCTTATCAACGTTTCCATTCGCAAAATGCATACTCGTGACGCGTACATATATTGGAATAAACAAAAAGCCTGTGATTCGCTTTTTATTAAGCAAAACACCGATATTGTAATCGCAACTCACATTCAGTAATACTATCTTTCTTGTTGGTGAAACAAAACATGGAGTGTGAGACTTACCTTTAGTGATACCATTCTTCCATTTCCACTGCTCGGAGGTGAATTTCACATCCGCGAACTTGAGGTTCACCGGCGGTCGCTTCGGAAACGTCTTCTTCACACGCGAATTCATCGAAATCTTCCGCTTGGGCGACTGTATCACAAAGTCATTCATCGCCTCGCAGATCTTGATCGATGGATCTTTGGGTTCCTGATCAGTGGACATCGACGTTAGCGAATCGTTGCTCTGGCAGCAGTTCAGTGGACTGCTGCCTTTATTTAGAAACTCCTCTTTCGTCGTCATAATTTCCGCGGAAAAGTTTCACACTCGACGAAAATAGCACAAGAAAGTATACACGAAAATACTGCTCTCAATTGCGAACGTTGTTTATTTATAACAGTCTGTCAAACTTTCCATTTTTAAAAACACTCAAACACTTTTTTTAAGTCAGTTTATAGTCATTTAAGTAGGTTTAAGAAGAAATGATTTAAAATATTTTTCAAGTTTGACAGATTAAATGATTTTTTTAAGAAGATGCAGATACATTAAGTAAGTTTTAAGAGTTTTTTTGATGTTGAGTGAATGTTTTTCACTTTGGCAACGGCAAAGCAACAAGGTAAGTGTAGTTTTGAACTTGGCTGATTGTGAGAGTAAGAGCGTGGCTCAGCAGTGCGCGGCGGTTGTGCGAATGCGCGCTTTCCTAAAGTCGGCGGGCGGTTGATTGGCACTCGCGTGCGAAGCGAGCGGCGGGGGCAGACTAACTGCACGCTGAAAGTTGCGAATTGTTTTATAAATGTTGATTTTTGCCGCCACAGCCACAGCCTGAATGCGACTTGCAACGAGAAGAGGAAAGTTGCTTATCTCCGCTGTGCGATTCGACGGTAAATAGCACTCGTGCGCGTTATGCGCTCCATAAAAAAATGCATTTATTATTGTTTGTATTAACTACACACACAGAGAATGTGCACTACATACTTTGATACCGTTGCTTCGATGTTGGTGGG